>JAODTR010005872.1:0-11119 GCA_025399935.1 Amblyopsis rosae
TTGCGAACATTCGCGCTGTATGTAAATGGTGTCATTTACTATAATGCATTTAAAATAATTAACCGTCGCTTTTTCGCATCGCGCTTGTGTAAAAGGGCCTTTACAGTGTGGCACTGTTTCACAGTGCCAACCTTGCTGCTAAAGCAACCCCCCCCCCTCCCCCTCCCTTGGTCATGGCTTCGCCAGACACGAGGCTGGATGCTTAGCTAGGAGCTGCAGGGGGATAAAAGGCCAGATTAGCCTCCCTCTCTCAGCTGGAAAACACAGCAGTAGCAACAGCAACTCAACCATCTGCATCACCACAAACACCTACTGTGCGTGCTTCCGGGCTCTATCGCAACACCGCTCGAGTGCTGTGCGACTCCATGTCAGCGGGACACACACACACTCGTAGCCTGAAAACCTCCACCCACCTCCTGCAGCCTCGGCTGTCCTCATCTCCAGATAGCCTTGTTGCCAGGTTAAATAAAGCGGCAGGCCTGTAGTCAGAGGTCAGTCTCCCCCGTGGCTTTTAAATATGCAGGGTATGCTACATCTAGTGAGCCACAGCCCTAAATAGACTGCTTGGCATGGAGGGGGTTGGTGTACAGTATCAGAGGCCTGCTGTCCCCCCCCTCAGTGCTGTTTGGGAGATGTGGACGCTTGCGCTAACTCCACGGGTGGACCCAGGACAGGTCAGCCAGCCAGAGTAATCTCACAGGCAATCCCCCTGGCAAGTGCCACGCAAACGACCTCTACGTGCACACTAGACCCGGCGCGGGTCAGCCGCCCCTGTAGCGGTTAGGTGCTAAAATGCTTGGCGTTTCTCCGGGAGCGGCGGGTTTGCATTTGTTAAGACTGCTTTGTTGTTGTTGTATTGTCGGCTTGAATGGCAGATCCTTGGAACGAGTTGGTTTTTCATTTAGTTTTCATTACGCCCGAGTTACCACCTGTCTCGGCAAAACCGGAGAAACACGAATGTAAACATCGTGAGGAGCCTGATCTTTCTTCCTGAAAGGTGGCTGACAACATTTCAACAGCATAGGTGTGAGGAACGAACAAACGATCACACACACACACACACACACACACAGGCACGCACACTTACTCTGAATTTGGGCTTGTGTGTCTGGGTTGTAGAAGAACTTTTCGTTGCACATGCTGCCTTCACAGCAGCAGAAGAAAACCTCAGGTGCGTCTTTCTTCTCCACGCATTCGTTCCTAAGAGAGGGGACATAATGGGTGTCGAGACAATGTAGCGAGCCAGGGACACACACGCACACACACACAGATACACACTCGTTAACAGGGGGGAAAATACACGTTCCAGCAACTCAGCATTAAGGTTTGCGAGCGGTTTGAGAGTTTCAAACCAAAACAGTGTTTGTGTACTGCCAATTTCAACTACATGGGCAATTCCAAAAAGAAAAGAAAAAAAAAAACTCCGGCTCTCCCTTACAGACTACCCAGTGTAAGGCCAAAACTACTGCATCCTAACTGAAGAGTTTGACTCGTGCGGTTCCTTCACAAGGTTTCAGCCCTTGAAGGTGCAGCCCTTTGAAAGTGTAATGTTATTAACGCCTATATAAATAAACTTCACTTGATTTAATAGAGGCCTCCAATCTCTCTATTTTCTCAACTGTCATTTTGGACAGATCGTTTCTGCCTTTGAGCTAAACATTCAGTTCCAGTTGGTGTTGCACTCGCCCCTCCTCCTCCATAAACACGCTCCAACTTGATTGGCTACGAGATAAAGTGGGAAGATAAATCATATATAGTTACAATTAGGCAATTGTGTCACATCTAGGGCAAAATCTGAATGGCTAGCTCTCACACCATTATGATTGGCTAAAATTAGCCCAGCATGCTCAGGTCTCTGAAACCGATGGATTATCGACCATCCATCCACCCTCATATATTTTCAACCACATAACTGGAAAATATTCTCTCTTGATAAGCAAAACAACTACATTTGCCTAAAAAAAAGTGGGAGTATATCCGTCATCCAAGGATACACAATATCTTGACACATTATTAAAACCCGCAGATGTTTCAACCAAATGGAACCTAATCCACCAATTCAATCAAACATTATGAATATTGCATGGGCATTTCTCATGTCACTAATCCACGCACGCATCCTTGATGATGCAAAAACCAACTGCAGTCAACAAGTCCCTGCAAACAGGTAATTCTTGACACATTCATCTTGTCTTTTCACAATGACAGATGAGGTCATCAGAGTTGTTTATGACAGCGTAACGACAGGAAAGGAGAGCCGGCCAACATGCTGCTTTTCAAGGGGCTTGTACTGTTGTTGGCGCTGAGCAGAAAGCACATATGCGGCCGTGGGTTCGGCACTTCGGCAGAATGCAACACAAAGACTGCATCTGTTTCATTATCCATGCCACTGTATACTAAAGGCATTTTTTGACCAAGTTGGACCAGATCTCTCCTTTAAACACAATGTAATCTAGGTGTATCTTGCCATACACTATAGTTGCACTGTAGTTCCCAGCAAACGCTCCTTCGCCTTCAATTGAATGCAAGTTTGGACTCCAGTCAAACATTGTAAAAATGAGCACTGGAGTTCTGTAGTTAATGAGGTTAGCTTTATGGGACAGTCAAAGCACATCAAAGGCCACGCTCTTAACTGACTCTAGATAAAGAAGCTCCATAAAACAGGCAGAAGTAGGAAATAAGCACGTTTGCTTCATAATAAGATATTTGTGTTAGCGGTTACATCTATGCACGCAACGGAAAGATAATCAGATACCTGCTGAGTTATGCTGAGTAAAAACATGGCAAGCTGCCACCCCCCCCACAAAATGATATCCAGTTACTGTAGCTTAGGAGCGGTAAACGGGTTCAGTGGCATGCTAAGACATGAACAGCCAGGTAACTCAAGCTCTCTCTCTCTCTCTCTCTCTCTTTTCTGGCAGTCTCGCACAATGAAGAACCAAACAGATAATATCTAAAGACAGCAGAAAGGGAAGGGTGGTTGAGAAGGAGGAGCACTCTGAAGCAAAACATGTTTACACAACAAAAGAGGCTTTAAGTGCAACACTTAAGGACAGGTGATGCCCTGACTAGCATTGGAGAAACATACTGTATGCGCACATGCAAATATAAAGCTCTTCTTCAGAACGGTAACTGAGAATTTACCAAAATATTGAAATCCATCTCTGGTGGTGATAAAAAAATAACTAATTAAACAATTTTAAAACACTTGAGCAGGTCGATTATAAATCATTCAAAGGCTGAACATGTTGAGACCACTTTTACTGCCATTTCTGCTGTTGGCGATTGTCCAATATGCTCAAGCATACCTCAATGTCCCTTTATTTAAAAACGTTCAAAAAAATCTTTAAATCTTATGTGCACAATTACATTAAATAGTATACTACATATCATGCTGTTTGAGACACAGACACTTGTGTGTTTGTACACTTTGACACCCATGGTCAAGGCTGGGATAGCGTTTATGGTGTGGTCTGCACCATTGTGTCCCAATTTAGAGAGCCAGAATCTGACTTCATAGCGATAGATGCTTTAGAAGTGCAATGACTGTAGTAGTTTAAAAACACATTTTATTTACGCAGCTACAATTGTATTGCGATTAATCACACACGTTACGTAATAAATTGCGTTATATTTATTTTTATAACAATATGCCATGCAATGTATGCATTGTTTTTATTTAAAAAATAAATAAACATTTTAATTGCACCTGACAGTCCTAAGTATATTACTATATTTACTTCATATTTACAATATTTACTTTAAAGGACCTGATTTGACAGTTAGGATTATAGAGTTGTACAGATTGTAAAATTGTATGCCAATATCAATGTTTAAAGTAACAATTTGGCTAATAGTCAAATACTCTCACACAACCAACTGTTTTTCACTTTTATTTTAAAACAATACATATGTGTGCACGCCAGTCAGTGCTCTCATATCTCATGCCAAAGTCATATCCCAGTGGCTGTTATGGGTAATGTGCAGATGGGTAAGCTACTGTTTTCCGAGTCAGGCCGCAAATACTAATCGCGTTGCCTCCCAAATACTTCAGCTTCTCCTCTTGCGGATGTGTCTTGTGGGGGCGTGTTGGCTATGTATGATAAAAGATATGACGGACTGCTTTGGAATTGGCCATCTTTTCAATCTATGTCTTCTACAAGCACAATCTGCAGCAGAAAAATAAATGTTCCTTTATATGCCATGAACATTAACACTCCTTGTGTTAATGTTCCAACAACCAACAATCTTTCATAAATGGCACATTTTGGATTGGAACAAATGTTTTTGCCATGCACAATACTGGAGAAATTAAATATTTGCTGGAAAGACATTTCTTTATAATACGCCTAGAACAGTATGTCACAATGTTTACATTCTGGGCTTCGGTGTATCATGTATGTAATCAATAGCGCAAAGTATACTTTGACCTTAATCTAGCTCAGAATTGAGGAGACACACAGATCAACACTGGGGCCTTCGGTGAATGTCATCTTATTTCCTGACAGTCCCGTCGCTGACTGGTATCGGCTAATGGGCCGATGGCAATGTGAGGTTGACAAAATCAGGGTCATAAAATTATTAAATGGTCATAATCCCAATAGGTATTTAAAGACACGGTCTGTCATTCTCGAGAACTCTCTCTCAACAAACAAAGCACCTCTCCCTTCAATACCATAGGGTGATTCCTCAGAAGCTCCACCCAACACATAGGAAACACACTTAGAGCACTGTTGTTGTAAGACGTTATTTTTTTTTTGTTCCTATTTATGGAGAATGGTAAGATAGCAAAATGTGAGATGTAAAAAAAAAAAAATTTTATTAGCTTTCAATCGCATACATACATCAGGGCTATTCAACTCCGGTCCTGGAGGGCCGTACCCGGCATGTTTTAGATCTCTCCCTGCTCCAACACACCAGGGCCGGCGTTGAATAGCCCTGCTATACATGTTACTGATGCATGGTTAATCAACATCTGTATCTAGAACATTTCAGGCAGAACTCTGCTATTGCGGGTGTGGCGTGGCAGGCAAAGCGATAGGCTACCTGTCGTAACAGTTGACATCATCCAACCAGCAGCCTTGCTTGACCACCAGCACTGCCCCGGACACGTTCTTCCAGGTGGCGAAGCAGTGGCGCCTCTTGTCCTTCTCCCCGGAGCACGTCTCGGTGGTGCTGCGGTTCACCCTGGCCTCTGCCCCGGATAGGTTGTAGTGGACGCATTCCTGTGTCTCTGAGCGGCCCAAGATAGCCCCTGAGGAGACAACGGGGCAGAGAAGAGCAACGGTTGTCAGATGATTGAGTGTGCGTGGCGCACATTCCCTAATGAAGTCAGTTTAGGTCAATGACGGGTGGATTTTGGACCCTTGGGTTACAGAAACCAGGTTTTTGCTGTGATCTATAAGAGTAGGATGTGGTTGTCTGAGCAGTGGCTGGCCTGCCAACAAGGCCCTTAAGGTCGTGCCAGAACAATTGGCTCCTCTTTGACACCACATTTTTATCTAATGTCCCAACGCAGAAAGGTCATTGTCCCATAACGAGGGGTGGGCGATACATCGAATATACTCCTGTTCTACACGCAATGTAGTAAATCACTATATGGGGTGAACATCGAGTATTTAAATTGTCGCTTTTTTTTAAAGACGCCTGCATGAGATGCGTTTAGTTTCTCACATGATTCCTGATAGTCCAGTGTGTATGACGTCGCAAAATGTGCGTTTTTTTCTCTCCGCATGACTTAACTCTGCCCCCACTCATAACACATTTGAGAGCGCACTGTGGAGGACGACATCAACATGCAACTGGTTTGTCAGGAGAAAAACAATGGCTAAATCATATTGAGATGGTTCAGGTTTGAAAAAGGTGTGAAAAACACTTGTTTCCATAATTGACAACGGCAGACTGTGTTAAACCTTGTGTGCTGCAATCCAGACTGGAAAACCATCACTTCTGACTTAAAATAACGTGATTTGCATGCTTCAATTATAAGGCCCAAATATTCTTCTGTGGACGCGACTGCACAACGTGGATACAAGCGGATAGTTGGTTTTGATCACCTCCTCATACAAAATGTTAGTATGACTAAAATATTTGCTTGAAATAAATATTAGCTTAGACTCATTTGTTAGCATAATAGGATGTCCATTGCTGTCTGGATGTGCTTCAACTTGTCCCCCATGTGCAGTCAGCGGACACAAGTCACAAGTCTTTGGTGCAGGCCTTATAAGTCTATGGGTGGGCTACAAGACTACAGGCTGTGCCCTGTCTGTTATGAGTTAAACAACTGAATCGTACTCAGATGAGTACAGTACATATTTTTATTTCATTAAGATTTACATTTGCCATTTTCAAAAGCTGTGTTCAGCAGGGAAAACCTGTTAACATTTTAAATGAGACTGTTAACTGGAGTACTGGAGGGTTTATAGGTTTATTTGTGCAATTTTTCAAAATTTCAGTTTTGATAATCTTAGGAAACAGGCAGAGGTTATTATTACCGCCGGCGCCGCGCCGATGATTTTAAAATAGGCCTACCTATTGATATGAACTCTGGTTCGCCGGTGTAAGTACACAAGCACTAGCCTGGTGTAACCAGACCTAAACTTTGTGAAGGTCTGGCAACTCTCCATTGGGAAGTGTTCACCGTTGTTTCCTGGGCGTAGACCTCTGACCTATGATTACTATTGGACAGCGTTTATTAAATAGGCATTGCACTGTTTTTGATCATCTCATCTAGCAGTACCACCATTTCAAAACAAGCTTGATGTCATCTCACTAACTCACCATGATTGGTCCGCCAGCAGGGTAGTATTTGTGAACACAGCATTTCCAGACTAGAATCTCATCTTAGAAAATGTATCTGAGAGCAATTGTTGGGTGGAGACAGGCTACACAAGCACCACCCAGATGCAACAACCTTTCCCCCCTCCACTACTGAAAAGATATGACCTAGAGTAGATGAAACGCTGAAAAATATGAATGAGCTGCGTTGCGTCGATTCGTGGTGCGCCTAACTTTTGTTCTGGTGCTCCTAAAATTTTCAGTAAGGCGCACCAGTGCTACAAGTTAGTCTGGATATAGTTTAAGCAATATAGAGGCTGTGCAGCAGCAAACTAGACATTAAACAGTATCACAAACAGTGAATTAGTGAACCTGTAAAAATAAATGCTGGTACCGATTACAATTTAAGGAACTGAAAAACAGAAGTAAAAATCAAATTTCTCTCTCTAAAGGCATAAAGCCCAGAGCTTTAAAAGCCTCCTGTATATTGCACAGCACATACAAATAAGCGATGCACTCCAGTGAATCGTGTCAAGCACTTATCCTGCTGCGACCACCTTTTATACAGGTGTGGAATGCCCGCTTTCACATAAATGCTATAGAACTGCACTGTGGTTGTAAATGGTACCTACAACTGCAATACGATTGTCCGGTTGGCCATCGATTTTTACATTTCTTGTTCAAGAAAACGGCATAAAAATGTGCTTTGAAGAAATGCATAATCAAGATTTTAACAACCACATCTGTGATTAAAACCAACCAAATATTGAGATCCAGAATTTGATGTTTATTTAATTCTCAAAAAAAAAAAAAAACACTGCACAGCCTTCTCTCTGAGTCCTTTTATTTTATGGTGGTATGCCCGAGTTTGCTAAATTCAGTTAAGAGTGTTAGGGGATTATGTTGACATTCAATAATCATGTCGAAGGGGAATGGATTTGTGGGGGGTATGGTCCTATCACTGTGCTGCGCTATACTGCTCCTATGGCTGTTTGATCCAAGCCTGCTGCTCAAATGTCTTTGAGACAGCAATAAATTATACACCATGTAGGCTAATTTCTGTATTAACTGGAAGCATAACAATAATAATCCCGTCAGTGAATTGCCAAGCAGAAAAAATGATAAGGCTGATTTTATGCATTTGTTTTCCCATAAGCGTGCAAAAATGCTGTAGAATACAAAAAAGGTAATAGCTCTATGGGTCCCTGAGGCAGCAAGGCTAAAGCTTGAAGGATCAATGCTCTGGTGTCACAGATCCAAAAAGGCAAATGGCTCGTCATTAATCCCAGTCATCTACGCCTTAAGGCAAGTACGCAAGCATCACTGTCTACAGCTAGGGTGATTATCAAGGAAACCAAATAATTTGGTTTAGTAAAGTATAGGCTAATCCTTCCATTTAATCTTATTTCAACATAAGGACTGTAAATGCACTGCACACAAACCTTGCCTGCAGGCACCATATGGTTTGAAGGTACAATATGATCTGGTTTTGTGGTTAACCTCGACAAAAACTCAAGTGGTTCCTCTGACCGACAAAAAAAACTGCTCATTCAGTCAAAGGATGTGGCGGGTGTGGTTTGACAATAGCAACAGCGTACCAGCACAAGGAGAGCATTATGCCAACACTGAGGCCTGACCTGCACAGCTTTGCTCCATCTAGACCATGTGCTGCTTGTTCTCAATAGAACTGATAGTCAATAACAGGTTTACTCACATTGGTTTGGAGTCTTGTGCAGCGCATACAAGAGAACGCATGCCATCATTTAATTACCACTTACGTCTATACTAAGCACTATATCATTGGAGATAAAGAGAAGCTACGTTGTTACAGGTCTGCTCGATTACAGAAAAAATTATAATCTTAATGATAATTTTGGTAAATGTTGAAATTATTTAATAGTATTACAGACTATGGAAACATGTTGCATTTACTGCACCTAAAAAAATTTAAAACTGAAAACACCTTTAACTGTGAAATGTCCCTTAATACTAAACAAGTTGATATTTAACTTTCACCTTGTGAGGGGCAAGAGTGAGTGTGTGTGCCTGTCATTCAGAACACAAAATTAGAGTTTACCATTGTCGTATTTGCATTAGGGACATCAGCTGCATCAAAACAAGCGCTCATACTTTCTCCCTCAGCAAATGACAATACAGTGCAACACCACGTCATGCAGAGCAGCAGGAAGTAAAGTATACACAGTGAGCGCAAGCATGAGTGCAAATGACAGTGACAAGTGAAAGAGAGGTTGTATGGCTGGAAAATAATCTCCTTTTACCGCCGATAACTTTTTTTTTGGTAGTATTTTACTATTACCATTTCATGTTTAAAATGTTCAGATTAAAGAATATTCCATTAGATTTTTAGAAGGCCTACTACATTAAATCTTTTCTGTAGGATGCCTTTTTGGTAAAGTTACATTGAACCCACAGTGTGGTCAATTTGCTTTAATACATTTTCCATTATAATTTTAACAAACAATTGCACCTTTTTTGCAACTTTTAATTGCTCCCGCAACTTCATGCCGAAGAACACCGCCACGTGCGTCACAACTATTTAGAAAAGCTGCTGCGAAATCAGGAAATGTAGGCCTGATTCAGGCCGCGACATCTTGTAGGGACTGATTAAAATGTGACAGCCCCTAGGTCTGTGGTCAAGAATATAAAGTGTACCAAAAGCAAACCAGACACCACCACTACTACTGCTACTGATGTCAGTCCTCCTCCAGTGATTTCTACATAGTCCTACACAGCTTAAATGCACTACCAGTAGTAACAATAATGTACAGATGACTATATTAATGGAGTATTCATCTGGTTCAAATAATTATCTATGTTTTAGGACCTAGTGTAAGGTCAGTCTCGTATCAGTTGTAAATAATGTTTTTTGTGGGGGTTGACTCTTAATTGAGTAAAGTGTTGTTAGGACCATGTATCAGAGATAACGTTAACCGAAAAAGTTTCCGTCATTGACTGAATACTTGTAATAATGACTTAAAATCTGAAGGCCGTCCGTCAGTCTGACAGATTACACTGAGGAATATCTACCAGTCTTCAGGACTGGTAGATTTTCTGTTATCTGTTGACTGTATGTATCTGTAGTGTATCTGTTGATAAGCAGTCACTCCCACACGCACAAGCAAAAATTGATGCGTTGTAGAACTTTCTATTTTAACACTCTTTTGTACAGAAACCATAGGGAAGTGGATGGTTGGGTGGGTGGGTGGGAGACTAACCAGGACCAGGTTCAACAGGCGCTGTGCAGCAGTTGCAAACTAGAGCAAAAATATAGTCTACCATGAAATTAGAAACTGACCTAATTGACCAAGATCTCTTTCCCCGCTTCAGTTAACACCAAACTCAAATATGAATGAGAAGGAAGTATAGTTAGTAAATTGCCTCAGTAGCCTGGGCTAAAATGCTATCATAATCACTGTGGTAAAGCGGTAGGCCTATAATAACCTCAGATGCAAAGGAATGGCAAGCTTGTTAAGTTATTAACTGTACATTTCAGCTTTTTTGTTTCAGTTACATCACATTTCCATGCAAGGCCTAATTCTTCCTCATGGTTTTGAAATGATAGAATGGGAAAAACACTCCCATCTAAAAACACTTCTGCGTTACAATTTTGACCTCTTACTCAAGCTAACTGTTGGGGTTGGAATGTTAAAGCTGCAACACAAAGCAAACACCAAGTGGTTGCTACACATTCCAACTGGGATTAGGAATTCTGATTTAATCGCTGCATTTAGCTGGTTTACATAATGAAGAGGTTTGCAATTATTTTGAGAGACTACTGCACATGGTTGGTTGAGAATAGGTCCAGTGTCAACAACAGCATTAGTCCAAAAGTTTGTCATTGCAGCAATTTCTGATATTATTTTATGTCAAAAATAATCTGTGCAACATGTGTAATACACTTTGTTATTGACCTTGTTTTCAAGGAAATACTAATCATTTCCTGCATGTGCACTTACTCATTACTAGGGCTGTCGCGGTGAAGAAAATGTCCTTGCGGTCATTAAGGGTGCCCCAGTACCGCGGTCTGTGGTATTATCGCAATTTTTTTTGTTTTTGTTTTGAATGGTCAAATTCGTTGCGCAGAGCTTCTGAAATAGTGTGATTCTGGATAATTTATAGACAACGTGATCTAGTTTATTAAGCCTACTGGTAATCACGTGTAACTTTGTCCGGCAAGTGTTGGGCCAAAATATCAGATGGGAAATATGACTAGTGCTGTACCAAACGATAATTTTTTTTTCGACTAATCGGATAACTACATTATTGATAATATAGAAATCCAGTCGATGCCATAGGGTGCTCCCTCAGAATCTGTGTCACC
>JAODTR010005873.1:0-11119 GCA_025399935.1 Amblyopsis rosae
ACCGCCGTCATCCCGCATCATCTCCCATCGTGACGCCGTGCGACAGGAGTGTCACTTTAGAGGTCAGACATCTGTATGTGTGCGTGTGTGTGTGTGTATAGGTGTGTGTGTGTGTGTGTGTATATGTGTGTCTATATTTATGTGTATACATATGTGTGTCTATATGTGTATTTATATACATGTGTGTGTATACATTTATATATGTGTGTGTGTATATGTGTGTGTGTGTGTGTATGCATTTGTGTGTGTTTATTTATATATATATCATTTTATCGCACAGCCCTACTCGATAGCATGTCGGCAATATCAGCATTCTTGTTTAGTTCTCATATTTCGTTCACTTAATGATCTTGTTTTGTTAATAGCTGCCATTATTACTAAGTGACGTTTATAGCTGATAACCAAGATTGTGTTAATGAGGTTAATGGTTTCCATAAGGATGGCAGCCTTGTATCATATTATAATATACAATTACAATGTCATGATGGTGGGAGAACTTTTTTTTATATGTTGCTATGCTTATTGCCATCCATCCATCTTCATCCGATTATCTGGAGTCGGGTCGCGGGGACAGCTGCTCCAGCAGGGGACCGATATCTTCCCTTTCCCGAGCAACATCATCAAGCTCTGACTGGGGGATCCTGAGGCGTTTCCAGGCTAGTGTGAAGACATAATCTCTCCACCTAGTCCTGGGTCTTCCCAGAGGCCTCCTCCCAGCTGGACGTGCCTGGAGCACCTCCAAATGGAGGCGCCCAGGGGGCATCCTTACATGATGCCTGTACCACCTCAATTGGCTCATTTTGACGCGAAGGAGTAGCGACTCCGGGATCCTCACAAAAATATCTGAGCTTCTCACCCTCCTGAGAAATCCCATTTGGGCCGTTTGTACTTGTGATCTAGTTCTTTCGGTCATGACCCACCCTTCTTGACCATAGGCGAGGGTAGGAACAAAAATTGCCCGGTAGATCGAGAGCTTTGCCTTCCAGCTCAGCTCTCTTTTTTTCACAACGGTGCGATAAAGTGATTGCAATACCGATCCCGCTGCGCCGATTCTCCAGCCAATCTCCCGCTCTGTAGTCCCCTCACTCGCGAACAAGACCCCGAGGTACTTAAACTCCTTCATTTGTGATAAAGACTAGATTCTCTACCTGTAGTAGGCACTTTTTCCAGATGAGAACCATGGCCTCAGATTTAGCGGTGCTAATTCTCATCCCAGCCGCTTCACACTTGGCTGGGAGCCGATCCAGTGAATGCTAGAGGTCACAGACCGATAATGCAATCAAGACCACATCATCTGCAAAAAGCAGCGATATGATTCCCAAGTCACTGAAACGCAACCCCTCCCCACCACGACTACACGTCTATATCCTGCCCATGAATATCACAAACAGGATTGATGATAAAGCGCAGCCCTGGCGGAGGCCAACCCCCACCTGATACGAGTCCGAGAATCTGTACACAGCTCATGCTTTGGGCATACAGGGATTGGATTGCCCTTAAAAGGGACCCCCTCACCCCATACTCCTGTAGCACCTCCCACAGTATCTCCCGGGGAACTGGGTCATATGCCTTCTCCAGATCCACTAAACACATGTAGACCGGAAGGGCATACTCCCAGGCCGCCTCCAGGATCCTTGTGAGAGTAGAGCTGGTCCATTGTTCCATGGCTAGGACGGAATCCACATTGTTATTCTTTAATCTGAGGTTGGACAATCGGCCAAACCCTCCTCTCCAGCACCTTAGATAGAATAAAATTACAGATCCCTTGGATATTACATTTTGATGTAATGCCATTACACTAGTTTTCAATTAAATTGTTCACATTATAGGTCACAAAGGTGGAAAAAGTTCTGACATGATTTATCTTTTGTCTCATTCTTTTACATTACAAAAATGGGTGTGTAAACTTTTTATATCCACTGTATGCTGATATTTATATATTCCATAACATCAGACTATATTTAGTATAATCACTATAACAATATTGTTTATTCGACAAACCTATTATTTATGTTGTTCTTCTAGGACGTTCCCATTGTCTCCAGCTCCCTTGAACGGCCCACCAGCCCATTACTATGAATTACCTTCGCCGGCGTCTGTCTGACAGCAGCTTTGTGGCCAACCTCCCCAATGGCTACATGATGGACATGCAGCGGCCCACGCCCACTGGCTCCTCCACCTCCTCGCCTGCCTCCCCAGCCACAGAGCGCAGGCAGACCCCGGCCCTGCCGGCCCAGCCGGCCCAGGCCCCGGCAGCGGTCCCTGCAAGCTTCCTCAGTTCATTCTCCAGCGTGGTGAAGAGTGCGCAAATGGCGCAGAGTGTCGCAGCCGCAGCGCAGGCCAAGTCTGCTGCGACAGCTGCTGGAGGGGCATCTGCAACGCCGGCCCAGGCCCCGCCCAAACCAGTTGTACGCAAGCCTAAAATTCTGCTGGTCATTGACGACCAGCACACTGACTGGTGAGTCATGAGAGAGAATATACCTGCGGTTTTCTTCAAACATAGCTCTCTACTAATCTGACAGATATGAATTAGTATCAAAAAAGATATTAATTAATATAAAAAGATATTAAAAATTTATATTTTGGATAAAATAATTCGATTTAACATTTTTTGCTTTAATAAATCCGACCCACATATAATTGTATGCGTAATAATGCGTAGGTTAAAATGCGGTATTTTATTTTTTATTTTTATTTTTCCCGCTTTAATACGGTCGACTCGCATATCATTTTATGCGAAATACTGCGGCGGTTAAAATGGTGTAATTTATTTTATTGGTGTCGTAAAAGATAAAAATTATTTATGATCGTGGTCTGTCGCGGCTTTGACATGCTAAAAGTGGTGAGAGGTCCCCCGGAGGTGCGAATGCAGATTTCTGCATGGGGTATACAGCCGGGGTTAAATGTGAGGGTTATTTAATTTTATTGGTAGCCTAAAAGATCAAAAGCCATTCATGATTCACGTGTGTCTGTTGTTCTTTGAAGCCACATATCTGTGTCTCACAGCTGGGTGCGCCATAACCGATATGGTGAGGGTATAAGCTGCGGGAGCGTGTGACACACTCCGAACGCTACCATGGGATGTTATAATCTTAGGAATGACAACTGGTGCACACATTTGATGTTGATAAATGCATGGATGAAGAACCATTTGAATGCGTGATGCTCTACACTTTAGAACGCGATGAGCGATACGAACACTTTGCTATTATCGTTGTGCTACACAGACTTCTTAAGACTGGACCGTTGTTTAAAGTTAATGATGCGCGATCTTGAAGCTAACGATGGAAATTTCATGATTACCCATGGATTCACATCATCAGCGAATATGAGGGAGGCGTTTAGCGTGGACTGCTGTAAACCTAGAGATTTCCTTATGATTAGCCATTGTAGAAACATCTATAAGCTGACAGGCCCCTGCAATACACCGGTTGATGCTATGGAACGTGCTCTATTATACCAACCAGTTGTAGGGCTGTGCAAGGAGGATTTCACTAAGTTAAGAAACGTCTTTGAGGAAATAAAAACGGCATTCACAGCCACCCCGCAGCCTGCTATACAGCCATGGTCTTTAGAAGTTCTCATTGATGGCCCAACAGATCGCTATGGTAGGGGGATGCAGTCATCCGTAAGGTTTCGCGAGATAGCGAGAATCTACCCCCACACATTAGATGTCCCGCGATTAGCGCGCCCCTATCCGGAACAGATGGTGAGGTGTGTCTGAGGGGGTTATGTTAGGATAAGAGGTAGGGACATGATGACAGCCAGCGATCAAACGCAGCTTCCTGCTGTCTTGCTAGATCAAGGTAGCTCCCCCCTGCCTGCCGGTTAAGAGACCGGAATTTCTGACGATAGGCTTCGGGAACTATCTCATATGCGGCATATACTGCAGCCTTGACACAATCATATTCACGACTTTGGTTAGCATCCAAAGCAGTATACATTCTATATATATATATATATATATTGTGCTTTACCCTCAAGCGCACTTTGGATCAACAAAGCCCACTTCTCCTCCGGCCAATCCAACTCTTTTGCAATTTTTTCAAATGCTTCAAAAAATGTTCCTACGTCCTCCCTATTGTATTTAGGCATTAGCCTCAAACAGCTAACCAAATCAAAATGAGCTTCATGACTACGTTGGAGAGAGTTACTCGAATGCTTCAGTTTCTCTTGCTCCAACCCTATTTTTGCTAATTCAAGCTTATACTCTTGTTCCCTTGTCCAGTCTTGAATCGGATCATCTATACGCAACTCTGTAATGAGTGCCTCAATAATAACCCACCTCCTAGATTCTGGTTCAATATCAATTTCATGATATTGAGCAATAGCAAGCAAATGTTCTTTTGTTTTTTTGTTTTCACAAGTCGCTCCGGCCAAAAATCCTCTTTGACAAAAATCCTCGCCATCACAAACAAGGTTCGTACAAATGTTTACAAAGACCAGGGCAAAACTCTCTCTCAACAATAGTGTCGATCGTTAGACCAAAACTTTTCCTGTACGCTCACTGGCACACATAAGAAACAATATACACAATGCCCACAAAGAGTTTTAATTTTAACGCAAGACCACCAGTCTTACTAAACATCTACTGAATAGCCAACCGGCCACATAAACGATCGCGCTGTCAACATGCGAGGCCTACACGTTTAAAGACCTCTGGAGACTGGTGCTTTTAGAGCAATTTAAGAATAGTGTTCCACGTCACCTAGAAACGCATCTGAATGATCTGGAGGTGAAAGATTTGAGAAAAGCTGCTATGGTATCAGACTCGTATGAACTCACTCATAAAGAGCTGCCTTGGCGAGGACGGGTGGGAAGGCTAGAAAGGAAGCTTTCACCGGAAAGGAGCCAACGTAACCCTAATAGACCTACTGTTCCCCTATATAGTCCAGGGAGAACAGCGGAGAAGCCTAGATTTTTCAAATCCGGAATAACTTGTCATTACTGCAAAAAACCAGGTCATATCATGTCAGCCTGTCTGGCACTTAAACAAAAAGAGGGGAAGGCTGTAGCTTTGATTCAAGTTGAGGCTAAATAGGACCCATGTGGGCCCCTCTTGGCTTTAGTTGATGGTCAGTGCCCAAAGGGTTATGAGGGTTTTGTGTCAGAAGGTTGTGTTTGTGTAGCACCTGATGCTGAGGGAGTCACAGTCACCATTCTTAGGGATACAGGAGCAAACCAATCAATGGTGGAAGGTGTGGTTCCATTGTCTGAGTCCACTTCCTTAAACGTTTCGACCCCTGTTAAGGGTTTTGGAGGGCAGTTTGTTTCTGTCCCATTGCATAAAGTTTTTTTGAGGTCCAATGTAGTAACTGGGCCAGTTACAATAGGGGTTGTATCTCACCTGCCGGTTGCAGGAGTTACATTTGTGTTGGCAAATGATTTGGCTGGAACTAAAGTATGTGCCTATTGTAAGTGATGTGCCATGTGAGATGCCAGACGCAATGGCTTTAGAAAGGGAACATCCTGAGGTTTTCACTGCATGCGTGGTGACTCGTGCTCAGTCTCGTGCGATGGACAAAACGGCAGACCAGCAGGATGAATCTACCTGTGTTTTGGCTGACACCTTTTTGGCCAACCTAACTAAGGTGGCGGATTGCACAAAGTTCTTTCATGAACTAATAATTATAGAACAAGTAACTGATGTCGGGCGAGGCAGAAGGGTTTTATCTAGAAAATAATGTTCTGGTGAGGAAGTAGAGACCACCAAATTGTCCGGCGGATGAGCATTGGTCAGTGGTTACACAAATTGTTTTACCAGAGAGTTTCAGACAGGAAGTGTTGCGCTTAGCTCATGAGTCATCGATGACTGGACACTTAGGGATTCGTGAAACCCAAGAGAAGATCTCTAGACATTTTTATTGGCCAAAAATGCACAAGGATGTGGTAGCGTTTTGTCGCACCTGTCATGCGTGTCAAATGGTAGGTAAACCAAATCAAGACCATTCCAGTTACTCCATTGTGTCCGATCCATGTTATGGAGGAACCTTTTTCCCGTGTGCTAATTGATTGTGTAGGCCCGTTACCTAAAACTAAGAAGGGCAACCAATATTTGTTGACTATTATGGATGTGGCTACCCGGTTCCCTGAGGCTGTACCCCTAAGGTCAATTAGGACCTCTGTTATAATGGAAGCATTATTGCAGTTCTTTTCTAGGGTTGGTTTGCCACAGGAAGTCCAACATGACCATGGTTCTAATTTTACTTCTCAGGTGTTTCAGGAAGTCATGCATAAGCTAGGGATTAAACAGGTGATGTCTTCATCTTATCACCCTCAGTCCCATTGCTATTGAGCGATATCATCAGACACTTAAAAGTGCGTGGCCCCCTGAAATTACTAAAAGAACAACTTCTTCGGAATTATCCTCCAGGGGATCAGTTTCAGTATGTGGCAACTTTCAATGATAGGTTGCAGACAGCTTGTGAGGTGGCTAGAAGTAATTTACAAGCTGCAAAACAGACGATGAAGGCTCAGTATGATAAACGGGCAGTTGAGCGCACATTTGCTGCAGGTGATAAGGTACTTCTTTTGTTGCCTATGAATAAAGCTAAACTTGGAGTAAAGTTTTGTGGGCCATATGCAGTGCGTCAGAGTGTCGGAAGTTGTAATTATGTTGTTGGTACACCAGATCGGAGACGGAATACAAGGCTGTGTCATGTGAAGCTTTACTATGATCGGCACAGTAAGTCCACCGTGTGTCTCGTGACAGTAGACTCAGAGGACAACAAGAGGGGTGAGGAGGAAGAGGGGGTTCATCCAGTGTTTCCAGTTTCAGCTAGGTTGAGCAACTCCAGTGCACTTGCAGACCTACCGGGTACGTTGGCACACCTTTCCAAAGAACAGGTAGACGAGGTTGTACACTTAGTGAAAGAGTATGCAGTATTGTTTAAGAATACACCTGGTCTCACTCATTTACTATCTCACGATGTAGACACTGGTACCGCGTCTCCCATTAAGCAACACCCTTACCGGATTCATCCTCATAAGTGAGCCCAAGTAAAAGAGGAGTTGGCCTATATGGAGGAGATTGGGGCTATTGAGGAGGGAGTGAGTGAGTGGAGTTCACCTTTAGTCCCAGTGCCTAAACCAGATTAAACTGTTCGCCCTTGTATTGACTTCCGAAAAGTAAATAACGTTACCAAAACCGATGCCTATCCTATACCGCGGTTGGAGGACTGTATCGATAGAATAGGACAAGCTCAGTTTGTGTCCAAATTTGATCTGTTGAAAGGCTATTGGAAGGCACCTCTAACTGATAGGGAAAGGGATGTGTCTGCTTTTGTTACTCCAGAAAGTCTGTATCGCTGCTTGGTTCTTCCGTTTGATGAAGAATGCTCCCGCTACTTTTCAAAGGTTAATGAACCTTATAACTTCAGGATTAGAGAACACGGTGACTTACCTTGATGATGTGGTAATTTATAGCGCCACCTGGACCGATCACATCTCTCATATGAGGGGTCTCTTTGAACGTTTTAAGGAGACTGGATGGGTAGTGAATCTGCTAAAGTGTGAAATTGGAAAGGGGGAAGTAACGTACCTTGGACATAAAGTTGGAAGGGTTCAGTAATGCCCCGGACGGCAAAGGTTCAAGCCATTTTGGACCTCCCTGCACCAAAGACTAGGCGTCAGTTGATGCGCATATTGGGAATGTGCGGGTTCTATAGGCGTTTTGTTCCAAACTTTGCTGCTGTGGCTGCCCCACTGACTAACTTGTTGAAAAAGGGAGTAAAGTTTCTGTGGTCGGCCACTTGCCAAATAGCACTGGACATGGTAAAAGCATTGTTGTACAGTGAACCAGTTCTGGTAGCTCCAGATTTTTCTCGTCCCTTCAAGCTGGCGGTGGACGCCTGTGATGTAGGGGTGGGGGCTGTATTATTACAGGAGGATAAGTCTGGAGTGGATCGTGCTGTGGCATACTTCTCAAAGAAACGGAATCATCACCAGAAGTGATACTCAACTGTAGAAAAGAAGGCCTTAGCTCTAGTTATGGCAGTTCAGCACTTTGAGGTATACATTTGTGGTGCTGGAGGGAAAGTTATCATTTACACCGATCATAATCCTCTCACCTTCTTGTCGAAATTTAAAATGTCAAATCAGAGAGTGTTCAGGTGGAGTCTGATTTTACAGCCATACAACTTGAACATAGTTCATGTGCCAGGGAGAGAGAATGTAATAGCAGACACTCTGTCTAGGGCATGAGGGTGACTTTGCAGTTGTGAGGCTAGTTATTTTTGATTAAAAGTAGGTAAGCCATTGCCTCCTGCGATGCTACGGTCCTACCTGCTTCTTGATAAATAGTGAGTTATTTAATTGTTTTAGAAAAAAATAAAAATTAAGAAAATCACAACAAAATTATAAAAGAACTTTTAAAGAAAAAATGTAGTCAATTTTTTTTTGTTTGTGGGGGATGATATGTTAGAGGTAGGGATTTTCCTACTTTTAAGTTGGTTGTTTTCTTTTCTTTGTTGGATGGGTTTCTTGTGCTGATGTGTGGATTGGTGGGTTTGTGCCAATACGTTGCATGCTTCGTAGCCGCATGCAGTTTGGAAGTGTTCCCGCCTTCATTTAATCCAGCGGTGTTGATAAGTAGAAGCACCTGTTTTCCTGGAGAAGAGTCCGACACAGGAGGACGAGCAAGAGATACGATATGCCATCAGAGACTAGTAGTTTTCCTCCCGTGGGGTTTTCTTTTGCTTGATATGTTTCTTTTTGGACAATGAACCTCAGGATCAACGTCGTAGTGGGCTGTCCGTGCGAGAGGAGCTTTAGGGAGAGAGCATAACTTGGAGGGCCGATCATTCCCTACTTCTCCGGTAACACTCACCTCATACACACATGCCTTGATTGCTCATCCAATGTCTTTTCTTTCCAACTGATGTATCTTTCAGGTTAAGGATTTTGCCTATAGTTTCTTTATATACTCTTGGGTAATAATTCGTAACAGTTAGGTGTCAGAGCCTGTGTGTGTGTGTGTGTGTGTCTGTGTGCGCGCAAGTGTAGGTGTAACTCATACTCTCGCTATAAAAACAACACCGAAGGCTACGGCGAACACGCTTGCAGACCAACGAGCATACATTAAGGATTTTACCGCGATCAATACGAGCTATGAGCAGAGTGATAAGATAACAACCGATGGCTGTGCTAAATGAGATATCTGTATCAACGTGAATATACCAATCGGGGGACGTATTAGCACCACCAAAGAAACGCCGCAGGGTAATGTACCGAACGCGGATACCACCGCCTGAACTTCTATCAGAATCTTGAACTATGCGAAATGGTACGGTCTGGGGGTATACCTTTGATTATCAGAAGAGTGAATTGACATTTTTCTAGAGAAAACGGCTGTGAAAGAAATGTGTTTGAATGCTGACGACTGGGAAATCCTACAACAAGTTGTATCTCAATATATGAAGAAATGGGCTGCTGAAGCCCTGGTTCATAGCAGCTGGCAAAGTTACTGTAAGACATACGGAGCTCTTCACTACCTAGCTACATATGGGGATAGGGAATTAATTTTGGCAAAAAGAAGCGCTGTCTCTGAATGTTTTATACCTGTTTTGAAAGTGCTAGGTGAAGATTGGTTGTGGGCCCATGAAGAAAAAGCTACACATAATATTCCTGTTTCAGCAGAGTACAACGTGGCGTCACCTTGTGCGAATCCGCTGCAATCTATTTGGGGGTGGGGTCATGAATGAGCCATGACGACTGACCCCACCCTCTAGATCGCAACCAGTATATCAACCATGTAGATGGGGCTACGTTCACAGCTTCAACAAGCAAAGCAAACTCGCCACAATTTAGCTATGGACGCTGTTAACGAGCTGGAGCGTCTGGATATGTTTCAAGATTCAGAGATCGTGGAGACACACACCGCAAGTGGTTCATACACACATATACCACTAAAGGATTTGGAAATAGCCACCTATGAAGAAGTTTCATCAGACGCAGAGCCGGATCAAGAACCCCCCACAGGTCCGATACCGCCGATGCATACCACATCTACGTCAGAGCTGGATGATGCTAACGACCGGAGCTATGGCCCGAGCATTGATAGGTTTATATTCATTCTAAAGCAAGTGGTAGCATGGTTACTGAAGGATGCTATAAACACACACAGAACCCTAAATTGTAACGAGTGTATTACAAACCATCCGAGTCAAAGACAGCATCCTTGTTTATTCCCAGCTCCTAAAAGCTATCACGCCTACTATCATGATTAACTGATGACCGCACTCTGGAACGATCTATTCATACCAGCCGCGCTGCATGTTCTAACCTCATACGGCGTGGCAGTGTCAGCGAATCGGGTGCGTGGAGCGGCTGAAGCTATATTGTATGATTTGAAAAATCAAGACTATATCCTGGACAAACTTCAGCAAGTCCTGGACTCTGACGAGGACTGCAACCTGCAGTTCGAGAACCTACTTCTAAACGCTCTAAGCTATTGGCGAGGGGAGTGATGTGCAATATTCTACGCTCAGTTCTGCAGGACATTACATGTTATTGAATGACCCATGAAATGACGATCATAGTGGAGAAGATTATTAAGGAAGACCCTGACGAATGTGTTGCTAAAATTACTATGTTAATGGGTTGTGTATGGTTTGTGGGGTGATTGTATTTCCCTACTAGCAACAGGGGAGAGTATGGATAATCTACTGAACTCTGTTATAGTTAATAACAACGAATTTCGTATTGTGGTTTTACTGTGTCTGTATACAATGATTGTAGATATAACTGTTGCTAAAATGAAACTAGGGGAATCATTTAACTACAAAAAGGTTGTAAAGAAGGCAAACTGGTTAGTTAGACAACACCACGGAGTTAAACCACTAGTTGAATTGTTAGCTATTGTCAAAAATGTGTGAATTTTAAAACTTTTAATGTAAAATGTTATACGTTGTAAATTATTTAAAAAATGTGTGAATTTGTAACTTTTAATGAAATGTTATATGGAGTGAATCATTTTAAAAACTTTGTGAATTTTTTATATTTTTATGAAATATGTTATACGTTGTGAATCCATCCATCTTCATCCGCTTATCCGGGGTCGGGTCGCGGGGGCAGCAGCTTCAGCAAGGGACCCCAAACTTCCCTTTCCCGAGCAACATCA
>JAODTR010005874.1:0-11118 GCA_025399935.1 Amblyopsis rosae
ATGTGTGAGTTTTCATAGAAAACATGAAATTGTCTGGGTGACCCCAAACTTTTGAACGGTAGTGTATATATATATGTATGTATGTATGTGTGTGTGTATATATATGTGTATGTGTGTATGTGTATATGTGCTAAATTCATTCACAAACTTACACACACATACACGTGCAGGGCTATCTTACTTTCCTGTCCGTATATGTTGCTTCTTACATTGGAACTGTAACAGTGTCCCCTTACACAGCTCTTGGCAGAGCTGCTGAAATATTCATCACACATACACACGCATACATGCATACGCACACGCATGCCGGTATTGGCTGGCCAATGGCGTGAGAAGGGACAGTGGTGTAGTTCGTTAACACCAACAAGGCCACTCCCACTTCCTGGCTGCGACACACTGCCTCGGAGTATATGGCTGGGTACCACATTAATCTGTCTCCCCCCCCTCCATGTCTTGCTCTGTCTGTCTGTCTGTCTGTCTCTGTTTTTCTCTGTCTGTCACTGTCTTTGTATGTCTGTATGACCCTTGCTCTCTCTCTCTCTCTCTCTCTCTCTCTCTCTGCCTCTCTGTCTGTATCTCTCTTTGAACTTGACCTTTTGACCTACTATCTGTAGAGCTGTGGGCTATGTGTGTCTCCTCTTTGCTCAGGAGCGCTTCATCAAGTTGTGTGTGTGAGTGTGGTTTACCCTTCCAAAGGGCGGCTGTCTACAATAACCCATTATTTTGTTGTTGTTATTATTAGGGTTAAGATTGTCCTATTTAATGTGAACGTGCAGTGAAAACGCTAGCTTCAGATCAGATTAATGTGAGTGAGTTTCTTATGGGGATGTATAGCGCTAACACGCTGAGCACCTTGACACATGCAACATGCAACATGCAATTGTAAGGACTGTAGGCGTGATGCTAGAACGTACTGCAAACCATTATTTAGCCTTGGGTGAGACGGGTCACATGTAGCTCCTTAGCCCACATCATTATTGAATGGGCAAGAAGGTCCGCTTGCAACTCTGAAAAAATCAATACTGTACACCTACATTCTTCATGTAGGATGGGAGCACATTTCCACTTTGCATTATTAGCTGTGAGGGTTGATTCATTAATTTGCTTATCATTTCTTGGGGAGAAGTGTTCCTTTTTAATGTATTACAGTACGTGTCCTTTTATATAGCCATAGTCATGACAGCAGCGATGGTTATCATTCGATACCTGGACAAAGACACATTGGCAATTTGACTTTGACTCGTCAAAGTGTTTTCTGCAGTGTCGTGTTACACAACGTCCCTTTCCTCCTCCGCTGTTGTCCGTGTTTCACGGGTCAACGATTCGTTTTATTCTTTGCTTTTTAACGTCCTCTTTTTATTTTTCCCGCCTGGGAGGGAATGTCACATCTGCCGCGACGTTTTGGACAATCGAGACGGACGCGAGAAGCGTTTCTCCAGCGTATCCTCTCCGGGGCAATTCTGAGGAATCACTCTCCCGCCTCCCCCCGCACACACACACACCTGTTGTGTAGGGCCCCAGGGGAGGGACAGGTTCAGGGGGGGTTTAAGGGAGTGTCAGGGCGTGGGAACCAGGTGCCTGTTTAAATATAAACAGAAGGGGAGGGAAATGGGAGAGGAGGTGAAACACTGAGGATGAGGCGAGAAAGGATTTTGACTGCTTTTGTTGGGCCAGATTGTGACGGGACAGCTCCTGTGGTGTAATATGGCCTTAATTACTGGAGAGCGCTAAGTAGATGGTGTGTGTGTGTGTGTGTGTGTTGTGAGAAGCTATCGAAGACTTTCCCAAGACCTCAAAGGCATCAGAGCATTGCTGTGCTTGGAAGCAAGCAAGCACACACACACACACACGTGGATAGGGCAGTCTTTCACTACTGTGTGTTAGCGAGAGGAGAGAGAGTGTGTGTGTAACCTCTGAGGTAATCTGTCCTCCAGGGATCCACAGATGCTCATCCTCTTATCAGCCTGCCAGAGTATGCCATCATCATGCGCGGAGACCGTTTTGCTGTTGGTTTCTATTTAATCTTGTGACATAGAACCGTTTGCTTGCTGTGCGCGCCGCACGTGTCTATCTGGGCAAACCAAGTTCCCTGTATTTTCTGTATGTTTGTGTTTGTCATGTGGCTGAGAGCGAAGCGTGACTCTGCAGCATGTGCTCGCAGAGTGTGTGTGTGTGCGGACTCCCAACCTTCTAACAACGTGTGCATTCCACAGGGAAACACTGCAGTGTTCTTACCTAAAAATAACACCCCGTCTCGCGCTCTCTCTCTCTCTCTCTCTATTCCATCTCAGTCTCCATGCCTTGCAGGCCATTAGACTGTCTCTGTGCTGATGCCATGTTCTTCTCCTGCTGAATATCTTCTCTTCTCTCCTCTTTTCCTCTCATCTCCTCTTCTCTGTTCTCCTCTCCTACTGTTCATGTGGGGACATTCTTTTCTCTTAGTGTTGACTTAGCATTCTTCTGTGTAGATGCACACAAGGCATAGATGCTCCGATATTGAAAAAATGCTCACACACACACACAACGTGATACATACATACATACATACACACACACAAACACACACCGCTCCCATGTGTAAACACATACCGCAGATACAGTATTAGATTAGACTCACAGACAAGAGGGTCTATCATGCCGACGTTAATTCTGTTCCTATCAAAGTAATCCACATCCAGAATTCCACCCATAATGTGTTTACGTGTAACTCACAAACTTGTTGTGTTTACTTTCAAGCATACTTCATGCTACAAAAATTATATTTTGCAAGTCTGGATCCAGTCTTTGAACGTTATTGCTTACAGAACATCTGCGTAAGGACTTGTATTGAGGCAAGGAATTTAACAGGGGCCATGGTTTACCCATAGTTCAGTAGTGTTTTTAGTTTAAGATAGAAGTATCTTCTGTTTTGTTGTGTTGTGGTTACTCATGCTGCTTTTCCACTGCATGGTACTAGCTCAAGTCTTCTCGACCTCGGCTCAGTTCAACTCGCTTTGGGAGCTTTTCCTTTGCATAGCATCGGCTCAGCTGGACTCTACTCACTCCTCGCCTACATTTCCCACTGCAGATAGTACCCACTCAGCTGTACATTGTTTGCCAATTGCAATAGGGACAGCGTTTGTTCAAATACTTCTGCAGTCTTTTTTTGTGTTTTTGGAACATGTCTCTACCTTGTTGGAATGTCCTTCGGTAGCCGTGTGCAGCCAACAGTTCATAGACATCTTGGTCAAGCTTCACTTTACGTGAATTGCCTTGTGCAGCTCTCACTGGCAGAAAGAGAGAGAGATTTTTCCCTCTACCCTACTCCTTTTTTTTTTTTTTCTTTTTTTTTTCTGTATATCCTTCTGGAGCGGGAGATTGGCTGGAGAATCGGAGCAGCGGGAGCGGTATTGTAATTGCTCTACCGCACCGTTGTGACGAAAAGAGAGCTGAGCCGGAAGGCTGGGACTTTCTTCTTCTTTCTATCTTATGGGTACAAGCGGCCGAAATGGGTATTCTCCGGAGGGTGGCTGGCGTCTCCCTTAGAGAGATGGTGAGCAGCTCGGCTATCCGTGAGTAACTCGGAGTAGAGCCGCTGCTCCTTTGCGTCGAAAGGAGCCAGTTGAGGTGGTACAGGCAATCTGTAAGGGTAAGGATGCCCCCTGGGCGCCTCCCTTGGGAGGAGTTCCAGGCAAGCCCAGCTGGGAGGAGGCTTCGAGGAAGACCCAGGACTAGGTGGAGAAATTATATCTCCACACTGGCCTGGGAACTCCTCGGGATCCCCAGTCAGTACAGGTTAATGTGGCTCAGTCTGCACTTCCTCAATTGATCACGTTGTGGTTTTGCCATTGAATAAAAGGTAAATAAAAAGTTGCGGCTGCTTCGGTAGTTTGCCATTAATATGACAGTGTTGCGCAATGACTCGGTGGAAAATCTCTACGTGTTGTACGTGTTGTGAACCCCAGAATAAGGGTGTAACAGCCTGAGGTGACTTCTGTCTCACATGTCCAGGGCAACAGGAGTGTAGTTTATAGCCAGTGTGATGCTCATGTGTGTCTATGGGAGCATTCTGAGGTGGTGTTTAGTAATATTTAGCCTACAGTTGCATGTCTAATAGTTAGCCTACAGTTGCATGTCTAATAGTTAGTCTACAGTTGCATGTCTAATAGTTAGCCTACAGTTGCATGTCTAATAGTTAATCTACAGTTGCAATGTGTTTTTCCTGTGGGAGTGGGGAAGGCTGAGCTATTCTTAAAATTAGCTCCTGTCAGTAGTCTCCCTGTTCTTGGCCTCACATCGGTCTTTTATTCTGTCTCGCACATTCTGAAAGCCACCGCTTCATTGTCTTCCTCTGTCTGTTTTTCTCTATCGGTGTTAATAGCACCTCTGTGTTATATATAAACGTTGGTGTGCTACATACCTGTATAATCTATTTGTCTTAATGCTACAGTTGGTAAATGTCCTCGTGTAAATGTTACTTCTCTTTCATCCCCTCGGTCCTCTGCCTTACCGCTCACCCCTCTGCCTGGTGCTTTGCCACAGTGGTGTGTTGGTGTGTGCACATGTATGCCTCTGCAGCACTGTACACGCCCAGAGTCAGCCGGCTGATTTCATGGCTGTTAACCAAACACAAAGGCTCCATTCTGCTCCGCTTGCAAAAAATCACTCGCTTATTCACCCAACGCCTCTACGGGACGAGGCGTTCCAATGCATTAATGTGATTTTAAATATAACCTCCGTTCATCAACATCAATTTGAATATATGAATATTACACGAGAGAGAGAGAGAGAGAGAGAGTACAGTCAGGCTGTCCTGGGGGCCTGCAAAGCAATGGATTCTGGGATGCCACATGCCTGCTAATGCACGTAGAGCAGAGGATGTCTTGGGGAACGCTGGGGTTGCCATGGCAACGCGAGATGGAGCTGAAGTTTCGTAGGGACTTCTGTAGGTGAGCGTTGTCCTCAAGTCGTGAGCGAGGGAAAAGTTGGTGCCTTGTCAAACTTTCTAAAGCCTCTGCTTTAACTGTGTTGAGTGGGTGGGTTTCAATTGAAGTCTCCTGTATGTGAGTGCCCTTGGGGTACCCACAATGCAACTGGAGACACCCGATGAAGCAGAGCAAGTGACAGGTTGTGTGTACGTGTGTGTGGGGCGGTGCTCCGGAACAAGCTATGTCCCGGGCTTTGCAACATGGGTCCGTACTGGATACAGGAGAGCACTTGTGTGTCTCACATGTGTGCGTGTGCGTGTGCGTGTCTGTGCTCCAAAAAGTCCCATACACACACCACAGCCCCCACCACTCTATCGCATGAGCATGTCTTTGTTATGAGAGATAATGCCATCTCTGTCCTCTCTGGGGCCCACAGAGAACGCTTATCTCACTAAGGGCTATAGTGGTAGACAAAGTGACAATTTTGGTTGGCAGTGGCACAAAGTGGTTGTTATTTCGCCTAGGCACATATTTCACGGCATGCCATTACATTGCTTGTGCCTTTTGGCCCTAGTAGTTTGAATAAATAATATAAAATTTATATTCTGAATTGGAAGTATTCGTTTAAAAAATAGTTTAATATATACAGTATGTGCAAAATATTAGTGCTATTAGTGTGTTTTTGCAACTACATGAACACCTATCAACTGTTACTCTGAAAGAATATTATGGACAATTTTCTTGTGGACAGGATTGCATGGATGTGTCAGGTCAATACTAGTCTGTCTGTCTGTCTGTCTGTCTGTCTCTGTGTGTGTGTGTGTGTGTGTGTGTCTGTCTGTCTGTCTGCCTGTGTTAATGTCAGTGGGATGGAGCATGTTAGCTACTAGATTGCGGTCACACCCCCAGACACTGATTAATGAAATGATTACTGTGAATCCAGCTTGGCAGGCATGCACGTCATGAATGAGGAATGGCCCTGGAATGTGTGTGTGAGCGTGCGTGTGTGTGTGCGCGTGTGTGCGTTTTTATTCGCGTGCAATTTCCTTAAAGGGAGGGTAACCCTTTGCTATATGGCCGGCCGGGCAGATGGTATCCCGTAGGTATGCAGCTAAGAGAGACGGAAGCTTTTGTTACGTAAATGCTAATTACATGATGGTAACACAAACACGGTTAAGGACATATTGTTATTAATACATCAGTCATTAGGAATAAAATATAACCCAGTAGGCTATTCACACCTAGTTTGCTTAGTTTTCTACTTCTTTTAGTCTGGTTTTGTTATAAAGTGTTTGCATGTTGTCGAAAGTGGCACAGAAGACCATGTGTCTACAAATTGTAAAGAGAGTGAAAAGGTACCGTCCTTGATTGTGTAATATCCCTAGAAGCATATATTCAACCCGGGCCAGTCTGTAAAGAGTTTTGTGACTTTAGTTTTAAACCACCAAGACAATTCCAGTCACAAATCAATGAGTGTGCCTTCATTTAATTAATTAAAGACACATGCTAATGTGTCCTATAGCAAGATAGTGATTATCTATGTCTAAATCTTTATATTTGTATAATTGCCGGAAACTACCTTGTATTACTAATGGAATATAATAACCACTAATAATAGAATCTC
This sequence comes from Amblyopsis rosae, assembly GCA_025399935.1. Classification (NCBI taxonomy): domain Eukaryota; kingdom Metazoa; phylum Chordata; class Actinopteri; order Percopsiformes; family Amblyopsidae; genus Amblyopsis; species Amblyopsis rosae. Next base: position 6,532 of record JAODTR010005874.1, read on the forward strand.
TCCAATTCAGATGTAAACCATATACTGTAGAACTCATTAGAGGAAATGACTACCTTAAATTACTATAAACAATCTTATTAAACCACATATCCTTAATCTCACACACAACACGTGCACATGCGCATACATTCCTTCACAGTAGCCATGGTTGTGTGTGAGTGTGAGATAGCATGGTGGAAGAAGAGCTAATTAGCTGTCTCGGTCCAGGTGTGCGATACGTACAGCTATCACATTTACATACATGTCGCTTCATTAATTTCCTGTCTGTACCGCTTTACCCACAACACACACACACACACACTGCATATTATGCAGGCTGGCAGTAACTGTGTGCTAGTAGTGTGTTGCCGGGGTAACCCAATGAGGAGGGGAAACTGGCCTGAGAGAGGCGGACCAAGGTGTTTCCTGTGCCTGGGTTGATGTCATGCCCACACACACACACACACGCACACATGCGCACACGCGCGCACACACACAGACACACACAGACACATCCAGTCTCAGGTACATGCGCACACACACACACACACACACACACACACACACACACACACACACACACACACACACACACACAAACACTCTCAGGTACACGCACACATACACAGACACACACACACACATATCCAGTCTCAGGTACACACACACACACACACACACACACACACACACACACAGACACATCCAGTCTCAGGTACACACACACACACATCCAGTCTCAGGTACACACACACGCCACAGGCATGCATTTCTGTGGACGTGGCACGAGATGCAGCTGATACCAGTATTAGCCACCACCCGTTCACACAGTCACTGTTACCATGGAGCTTGTCCTCACTTGTCTCGGCCCGGAACGGCCTTCCTTGACACCCCCAAACACACTCTGACCTGTCCGTCAGCCAATCGGAGTGGCTGCTGGGCTGGCCCAGGTTGTCACCTTACCCATTGGTTCAGAACGGAAACGCAAACAGGAAATGACCGCTGGCCAGTTTGAGCAACATGCCAATGACTGTTTAGTGTGGCTGGTCCTGGGATGTCTTGCTGTTTAATGGCTTTGGCCTGGATGGGTCTCTGAATAGGGATAATTGGGTCAAGGAATTTAAGAGATTGCATCGATACCATGTTGACAAATTGAACAAACGCAGAAGAGTAATTCTAAAGCCCTAAAGCTGTTCTTGCTATTATTAGGCTAGTGTTTGTGTGTGATTTCAGCAAGACCAGGAGGGTTCAATCATTTGGTTGCCCTGTCTATATCGCTGCTGATCCACACATCAACTTGAAGTCCTTGCCCAAGTGTAGACATTCCTACCCGTGTGTGTGTTGTGTGGGAACCTTTCGCATATTGTGGTAGTAATGAGGGTGTGCATGTTTTATTCATGCGTCATGAAAGCCGTTGATGGGCTGTAAGCTAGAGGTTGTCTGCAACGTTCATGCACTCATGAATATTAGATCAAAGAAGCTCTAGTTTATTAATGTCCGTATGTATATTTTTAGTGCATAGGAAGGGCTTTGGTTGGGAGAAATATTTGATTCCCCGCCCCCCAGCTTATCTTGGTATATTCCTCTAGAACACACTAAAACCTACAAACACACACACGCGCTTAAAGCTTAAAGCTGAATTTAATAACTTGGCAATTTGGCAGCAACTCTTCACACCACTGCTTGCTAGTGGCTTTTTGTCAAGTTGGCAAATCTCAGAATTTCTGTCATTTTGGACAGACCTTACCTCTCTCCAAGCGGAGCATTCTGTTTCAGTTGGCGTTGCACTTTTGATTGACAGTATGAGTGGGAGGGTAGCTCTGAGTTGATTGGGTACAGTCCAGACATTACGTCATACCCAGTGCCAAATTTGACTGCCGTGTTCGCTTTACAAACAAGCTTGGTTTGTAAAGCAAATAAAGCAACCAGACGATCCCTGAATCTTAACGATGGGAAACCTTTTAACGTTTGACACCCACCTGTGTAAATGTAATGCAGATGTAATGTAAACATAATGTGAATGCATTTGTGTGTCTCCTTCAGGCCCTGGCGTGATGGAGAAGATGAAGAGGTTTAAGAGGCGTCTGTCTCTGACCCTGCGACCCAGCCAGACCATTGATGAGTCTCTCTCTGAACTGGCCGAGCAGATGACCATAGAGGATGGGGGCTCCAAGGATAACGGTCTGTCTGTCTGTCTGTCTGTCTGTCTATGCGTGTGTTTGTGTTTGTGAAGGGAGTCCGGCTTTTCTAGCTGGTGATGGCCAGGATGCTTCTAGAACTAATCTAGTGTATCTTGACATTTCCTAAAGCAGTTTATGGTTTCTTATTCTATACCAGGATTTACTGTACCATATATGCAGATTGGGATTAATTAAAAGATTTGACAAATCAAGTCAGGCTTCTGCATATTAATGCACAGTATATTGTAGAATGTGTTGAATATGAATGTGCTGACCTCTGAATAAATACTTGGCAATATTTTATTTGACCAGGCAAATTTGTTAAAAGTCGAGCCGGAAAATGGGGAGGAAAAGGGTGAACACAAATAACTAAACATAGACAAACAGCTGACAGAGGCTTGATACGTGAAGAGAAAAACAGACGGCAGCAAGACACATCATGATAGAAGAACCACAACAAAACACAAAGCAGAATAAGACAACATTATGTGTAGGTCAGAACAAGGTGAGAAACAAGCAAGCAAATAGGGAGCACATTCCTTGCTGCATTACATATTCCTGGTGACATTTTAAAGACGAAATGCCGCAGTGTGTAAAGTGTGTTTAAAACAAAAAAAACTGAGTGCTGCTGAGTAGCTTTCGTCTTACGTAACACGACCAGTGCTGGCTACTAAGGAACTCACACAGACAGGCATAGCGGGAAAACTGTCAAATGAAAGTAAAATCAAGTGAGAAGGTAGATGACAGAGAGGGAGCCAGCAAGACACACACACACAAATCACTGTATTGCCAGGCAAGAAACACACAGAATCTCTTCTGACCTTTTCCATGTTATGTAACTTTTTTTTTCTTTTTTTAAGTGAAGCACAGCACCACTTGGTGTGTATATCGGTGCTGTAGAAGAAAAATAAATGATCCAATGGAGGTTAAACTGATGCAAGGGGTCTTTATCTGTGGATCTTTGTTATGTCATCTTACGATTTTGATTTAGAACAACCTCTAATTAGTTAAATCTAATATACTATTAATTGACGTGTTTAAAAAATGGTGGACTAAGAATATTTCAGCTACCAGTTTTTCTGCCTGCCTACTAATTAAGTTGAAAAATCAAGGAAAATTATAATGCCATTGTTGACTTAACTGTAAAGTGGGGGTGGGCTTGGTCAATTTTAACAGAGAGCGATGAAATTGACTCTAGATTTACTTTCAAGATGCCCAGTTTATATTATTTGCTTTTGACAAATAAAAATAAAAAACATACCGGATAATATACAGTACCACGTCATTTCCGTTATAGCAGACAATTACTCTGGGGGAAGATTGAATACATTGTGTATTGAACCAAAACATTTGAATAGAAAACCTCCATACCCACAAGTCCTACATCCAAAGATAACACCCAGCCCTGGCTGTGCCAGGACGGACTCAACGACCAGCTCTGTTCCCTGTTCTCTGGCCATCGTGAGGGCTCATGTTGTGTGTGTGTGTGTGTGCTGTTCCCCTCCGCAGAGCCCATCGTGCGGAACGGACGTCCTCCCACCTCTCACAGCATGCACTCCTTCCTACACCAGTACACCGGCTCCTTCAAGAAACCCCCCCTGCGACGGCCCCACAGCGTCATCGGGGGCAGCCTGGGCTCCTTCATGGCCATGCCCCGCAATGGCAGTCGCCTGGGTAACACGATTAACGCTGATAGTATGTTTGTGCAGGGTTCTCGCTGGTCACTGACTTTCTGGAATAACAGTAAATGTCTATTCCAGATATGAAAAATCATGGAATTGTATAATGTTCTGGGTCAAATCAGGTAATTCTGTTTGCAGCATGTTTACATTTTAGTTTCCTTTGATCAAAATGTTACCGGACGTGGTATTATTACTTTTGGAGATGTCTTACGGTTAGCACGAGTAGTACCTACGTGAAATATGATCACATTCATTTTTAGTTTCTCCGTTGCTGCCATGCTGTTACACAGACTTTGTTCTGGTGGCCTGTTTATCCGTTCATTATTGGTCATGGAAATTCAGACTTTTAGTTGATAAAAGCCAGGGAAAAGCCGGGGAAAATGATATTTGACTTGAGAGCAGGCACCCTGCATATAGTGCTACACCTCACAGCCCGTTTGAAGCAAGACCTCACTAGAGATTCATGGATAAAGGGAGCTAACCTCTGCTAGGGGTTCTGGGCATGCTTCCCCCATAAACATATTTTCATCATCTGTTTATAGAGTTTTCTATTTATTTTGTGTTGTCACGGTTGGCTAAAGACATGCATACCTGTCTTATTGTTTGTGTGAGACACTGATCTGATCATGAATATTGAAATTCTCTCCAAATAACACCTTTAAGTTCACACCTAATCCCCATGTCCTCATCCATACAGCACCAACAAGAATGATAGAGGCATATAATGTTACAACCAGTGGAAACAC
>JAODTR010005876.1:0-11117 GCA_025399935.1 Amblyopsis rosae
ATAATTTCCACCTGTTGTCTGTTCCATTTGCACAACAGCATGTGAAATTGATTGTCAATCAGTGTTGCTTCCTGAGTAGACAGTGTGATTTCACAGAAGTGTTACATTGTGTTGTTTAAGTGTTCCCTTTCATTTTTTTGAGCAGTGTATTTTGCTTTAGTTTGATCTAGGTGGAACTAATGCAAGATATGTATGGTAGAGGAATATTTCCCATGCAGATATGTAAATTAATGCATTATTAACACAGTATACAAAATGTTACAGATTAATGACATGAATTATAATACAAAAGTATTTAGTAATTAGCTTATAGTTTTCAGATACATTGTAGAATTTGTATTAAACTATTGTATTATATTCTGTACGACTAGTTTTCTTCTGAGAAAAAAACAGGACATTCCTAACGGGGCACGAAATGGCTGCAAGCACCCTTTACTGCAAAAGTGTTATGCAGAAAGAAAAACAGAAGGGCTTACAGAGTTTTTAGCCTATCGAGACGTAAAGAAACACTACAGTAAATGATAAATGTACATTATGCAAGTCTTGTTAGCTCACAAAATGTGTGGACGTTAAACTAACATCTTGCAAATTGGCCTCCTGAAAACAAAACGATCTGAGCTAGTGTTGAATTTGCGGTGGCAATATGCACATTTGTGATGTAGCATGCTAATGCAAACACATGGAACATTACTCACTGATATTTTATAGGAAAACCCTATATCTCTGCTTACTGTAGGTCCATAACATATATCCAAAGCTCATCTAAAAAACAATTTTACGGTGATTCTGTCTAATAAAGATATTGATCTCTCATCCAGCTAATACGTACTGTAATGGTAGGCCTACCACCCACACAAACACTAATCCTCCCACAAAAGGGTGCATTCAAAGCATGTCTAACAATATGAAAAACAAGACACGCTCATCGTTAATGTACAATTTTACCTCTAAGAAACGCCCCCCTTCCCCCTCCAAGTGTTCCATATTAATTTAGCCTCACGTTTAATCTCAGCAATATTACAGTAACAAATATGATCTACTTGTACCGATAAACTAGAGCACGTAAGATAAGCTATAAGGACTAAAAGTACAGATATGCTCAATTAATATTTTCAACAAAAAAAAAACACTACTTGCAGAAAGCGTATCGGGATAAAAAACATTAATATAGGCTAGCTCTATGGGGAGAAAAAAAAAGACACATTTTGTCTCAATACACTGTATGCATTTACAATACCTTCCCCAACTGTTACCTCTTTGAAGGCAAAGAAGACTAATGTATCAATAGTAGACTTCAGACTCCAAAAAACATACCATACCAGTACTGTGCACACATTTTTGGAAACAAAAGCCATTTCACAAGTACTATTTGTGGGATGAGTTCGGCAACATATATGTATGAGAACACACAGTACCATTTTGTGTATGTATAATTTAACATTGAAATGCTGCTCAAACTTTTAGAAAACAAGTTAACTCATGGGGAAGAAATGTAAAGGTAGGCTACTGCACGACATAACTAACAGACATTTTATACGTTTAAATGAACCTTACCTTGAACTTGGAGAACACTCAAATTCAACGAAATGTCCAAAAGGAGTGAAACTTCAATTTTCAATTTTCCCTTTTCCCTCCAAAAGCATGGCTCTAGGGGCAGTGCTTTGGGGCAGAACATGACCTGACTACTTTCTGTTTTTTTAACATAACTGATATGTGTAGGTTTTAAATCCGCAAAGATTATAATTTTACAAAACTGATACATGTTTAGAAGATAAATATTATTAAATTATGTAATGTATGTGAATTACATATTTGTGAATGCCACAACCCCTCTTCTCCCATTTTTTTCAGTGTATGTAGAGAATGGCAAACTAGTGTGTAATTTTGCTTCAAAGACATGATTCCTCCATGTCTTGACTAATTTCCAAACTCTTCTAAGCTCAATAAATATACAAAATGTATTGAATATTTTTTTATTTTATGGTCCACTGACGTTTTGCTTACTCTTTATTATTATTAAACTTCTGCTCACCTAACGGCACCTCCATACTCCAACTTACAAACCTTACACAAACATCAAATTAACCAGCAAGTTTTTTGCTATTACTTTTCACAAACATACATTACAGTACATAATCAGCTGGTGAGCAGTGATTGGGAAGAGGTGCAGAAACAGACAGACACACGCACATAACTCACAAGTCTATTATTTAATGTATTATTCAGTATAATTTATTCTGCAGTCCTCTTTTAAATTAGCATGATATTTTGTTTGAAGTTTGATGACTGAAGCGCTAAGTTACATGAATTTCTGCACTGGAAAGTAATCAAGTACATTGTCTGTTGTCTGTACATCATGAATACCAGACGTGGAACTGTTAACAAATGTCTGTCCCTTTTGTTGAGTGGAAATCATGGGACGATGGGGGCATGGCTTCGCGAGACCATAAGGAAAAACCAGCTCACGAGGAGTTGGGAGCCACAAGCCACACAGCTAACTTTTATGTTAAAGCAAATTAATTTGATTGGTTATACATTTAATTTCTGGCTGATTGAGTCCCTAGGCAGCAGCCCTTCTAGCCTAGTGAGATAAGATGGCCTTGCAAACACGCACATAAGTCCTCTCACGTAAATCCACTTTTGCTTGCATTTAGATAATACAAATAAACATTATAACATGACTACAAGTTTTTTTAAGGTATGTTAGCTAGCCCATGTAGTTTCTAACAGAAACTGCCAAAAACCTAGTTTATTTTAGTGTATGCATTCTTATTTATAAGCAATGAGCTTCACTGGGTATGCTATTTTCTATTTCTATATCTACATTATCATTTATGCTGTTTATAGCAAAAACTTTTATTACTATTATTTTATTACTTTTTACTTCATGTTTTACGGTGTAGTTTGTATTCTTTTTTTTAATTGTTTATGTGTACCGTCTATAACCGAGTAATCCTTCCAGTGCAAAAGAAAATGTGTCTTTGACTTTGTCACCATGTTGTAGAGCCGCTCCTATGCCTAAAAAGACAAGCTATATACCAATCTCTTCAGCAGAATGTCAGCATTATGGGAAAAGAAATACTGAGCTTCCAGTATTTACCGTTATGAAGATATGATAAGGAATATATGCCGACGCAAAATCCGAGCCGGGGCAGAGCTCTGGTTTAGAGGGTTGAATGAAGGCAATCCATGCATGTACATGGCGTTGTTATAAAGATCCAAGATTTCCAAAAGCATTCTGCAATCCACAAGATTGTTGTTGGCTGCGTCGAATCGACGGACGGACTGATGTGTAGTAATTTTTTTTGAGAGGTGCGCGTCAGGCTACAGTGTAGGGAACAAGGCAATAGGGATCCTACGCTGTAAGGTACCTGCAGGTGCGATGCAGATGCATAAATGGGCCTTGAGGGTTTGTTGATACATTCTATGGTGACACTATGATACCACCCATAACAGCCACTGGCTAGACATGAAAAGTCAGAGAACATGTAGGCCATGTGGGAGTGTTTAGTTAACATTGGTATCATCAGTCAAATTGTTATTGACTTTTCTTCTTCTTTTTTTTTGGTTCTTTACAGGTTCTTGGTTCCAAAATGCCATCCATTGTTCTCTACATTGTGATGAGGCCCTACTCCAAACAACCTTCAGACTGAAATGTCTGCAGCAAGTCATGCTGGATACCACATCCCAGTGGCAGCTATTTGGGGGGTCACAGTTGGTATCCCAGGTAAATATAAGTATAAAAAAATAGTATAGTAATTAGGGACCCTATTTATGATACTGTACTTTTGGTTACACTCATTATGTTATTATGTTCTAGACAATGTTCTGTTTATCTGTTGTGATATTCTGATCATAATGACATGACAAAACATAAACTAGGAGATGGGGTTTATTTATTTAGCTGACCCTGTGGTCAATATGATTATGCTCTGAGCCTGCATTCTACCTTGACTCCTGGTGGTAGGATGCCGCATTGCATGGCTGACACCACCATCTGTGTATGAATGTGTGTAATTGGGTGAATGTGAGGCAACCTAGTACAGCACCTTTAGCGGCTGGCATGTTGTAAAAGTCCATTTACTAGTCCAGTTCATAGAAGACCACACTGTAAACCTGAAAGACTTTATTGAAAATAATTGGTGTTTCAGATTAAATAAACAGTTTTAAGTAGGGCTGGATGATATGGCCAAAATTTATATCACGATATACTTAATAATTTCGGTCGATACGGTATAATTCCGATATAGATATGAACATTAAGAATATTTGCTAAGAACACCCACAACGGAGTACTTAAAAACTTCAGAAAAAATCATTTTCCAAGTCTATGAAACCAAGCATAACCTTTATGCAATTATTTACCTTTAGTATTTTGTTGTTAATCTCTATTAACCCTATCAGATTTGACCTGTCATAATATATCTGCTGAAGTAGATTTGCTTGTGACATGGTCACATACGGTATATTGTATATTTTTTCCACACTTTCCGCCATTCATTTAAAAATGTCTCCATATTTAATGTGGAGGTATTCAAGGTAGAGAAGGACAACCAGAATATAGAAATTTGAGCAAATCTAATTTTGAATGGAATATATCTTTAAAAGTTAGGCTATTGGATGACCTGGGGTTTAGAGGCCCTCTTAAAAAGTGGGTTGGAAGACCTGGGGGTTATAGGCCCTCTTAAAAATTAAGAAAAAGTGGGTTGGAAGACCTGGGGGTTAGAGGCCCTCTTAAAAAGTACACTTATTGCCTGGTTTGGAGTCCCGGTGGGTTAGTATCCCACCAAACACCTGGGTTGGAGTCCCGGTGGGTTAGAGTCCCACCAAACGCCTGGGTTAAAGTGGGGGGTGGGGGTGGGGGGTGGGGGTTCTTTTACCTAGTTTCTGTTGTTTCTTATTTATTTTTGTTTAATTTAATTAGTTCCCTTCATCCTTTGTTCAAATGTATTCTAACTGTAAAGCACGTTGAGTTGCACATTGTGTATGAAAGGTGCTATACAAATAAAGTTTATTATTAATATTATTATTATTATTATTATTATACAGATATATTCTTATAACATCCTATTTAGATTAATAGCCATTTGAAACTATGTATAATTTTACTGTACTATAGAGATCCTAATATTGTGACGGCGTACAATGTAGCTTCACGTGAGAGTAAGGTAAACACAGGTCTTTACTGTAATTGCACAAACTTGCAACACATTTTTAAAGCTGGCTGGCGGCGTGAATGCATATCCACCTCTAATCCACCCATACGAGCATCTATAGTTCGGCTGCATTTTTTCCATAAGTTTTGCTAGTGTCTTGACTGTTAGCTTTAGCTAGCTGTGATGACGAGGTAGCTAATATGGGAGTGTGTTTGTGTTCAGCTCAGAGACCCGATTTGAACAGCTAAACACACTTTTCAACGTGCATGGATGAGGTGTACTTATGGTAACAATAAACACAATTACACACTCACCCTGTTGGAAGTGGAACCACGTTTGGAACAGGTATCCAGTGCGCGCTGCACGATTGTCCTTGTGCACGGGGATTTCATAACAATGCGCAACTGAGCATATTTGAGCTGCGAACATAGTGGCTAGAAGTCACTCACACAAAGTGGGCCTCAATATTTTTCATGTTTGTGTTACAGGTCCAAAGGGGTTGGGATAATGTAAACAGATAATGTTTGTTTGTTGTGGTGGCTTACTGTTTAACAAAAAAAGGGAGAAATAATTACGAGGGGTGAATCTGCTTGTGTTCCGTAGCTCTGCAAGTCAGCATCTTTATTCATATAATTAAGTATCACTTATTTGTTCTGTGACTTAATATTCTTCACAAATTCTTAAAATAACATCCACTTTTCTTGTCAGTATATTCCTTAATATCAGTAAAATAAAATAAAAGTGACTTCTGGACTACATGAATATTCCTTAATAACATGTATTATAATATGCTAACACATAGATGCTCATATCACTGCTAACTAGCATACTCAACTACGGTACCATGGTTAAACCTTGAAATAAATGGTTAGCATAGCTAGCGAACATTTACACAATAATATCAGACTAAACATACTTGTAATGACTTTTGCTATTGTGGTTACTTGTACACCCTTTTTAGATATGAGCGGATGGTATTAGTTTGAAAAATATATATTAATATGACCATGTTTTAACCATTCTATTATACAAAGTAAAACCGTAAAAGTCCGGTCGGCCATTTTGTTGCATTGACTTCCAGTATAACACGCTAACCGTGTTCTGGTCCCATTCATTTGCATTAGACAAAATACATTCGAAGTTAAACCAATATTCATAACTCATATTAACACCAAAAAAACAAGAATTCACATTTTAATGTGTGAAGTAATTGTTACTACATCGTTTTTGAATACCAACCTGTTTAACACAGGGGAAAAAGGGAGAAATAATTACGAGGGGTGAATCTGCTTGTGTTCCGTAGCTCTGCACGTCAGCATCTGGAGAAAGAGGGCAGATACGTATCCTACGTAACACAAACTGCCTGTTAAACGTACAGCTCCCCCTTGTGGTGCAACCCATAATAGCAGTCATTTTAAAGTATTAACACATTACAATCAGCTAACAATATTCAAGAAAATAAAAGTACATAATTTCAGTATACCACCAAATTGTGACCAAACATTTAGTGAGCGTCACACACTCCCCAACAAAAGAAATGGCTCCTGACATATACCTCTCTAGACCAATATACCTCTCTAGACCAACTCAAGGTAAGTATATTAGTACACATGTGGGAATACTATAAGGTATTACTGGTGTGTAGGGTAGTGTTTGGTATAATGTCTGGTAAGGGTATGTACACTGATATGCTGGAACCGCTGTCATGGACATAGAGGGTACACCCCAAACGGCCAAACTATTAAAACTAGGGTGTGACTGTAATGAAGGCTGGCCTAATGTTTGATAGATAAAGGTCTGTCTTGGTTTTCGTTCTCTAGTTGATCTTCTAACTGACTGTGCATTATGATCGGCTGTAGGGAACAGGGTAGATTGACGCGGTCCATCTACACAGGTCAGGTTCCTGTTCACTGTCAACCTCTGATAACTCAACCTCTTCAAGTGAGTTGTCTTCCATTTATCCTTCTAATCCCCTAAATTCTCTCATTTATTTTCTATGCGTTCCACACTAAGTTTCCTTTTCTCCTACAGATTCATTGTGGCTAGTACTTTGAGGATTCCCGGTAAATTCGCCATGGGTAGAACGTTGAGGATTTTGTGTATGCACGTCAAAGTGAGAGCTTTGGCGAGATCCACAGGTAGGTATGTTGTCAACAGGGTTCCTTGTAGGATTATTAGTTACATGGTCCTCCTGGCTATGTCTATTCCCCACAGGCATGCGCAGCCAGTACTGCTATCTTGGGGTTTCATCACCATCAGTCTCTGACTCACTCTGTTGGACATATGGCACTTCATTTTCAGGCACTGTGTTTGTTTTTCCTCTTTTTCTTTCTAGGTTCTGGTGGCTTTGTTGATACAGGGAAGTCTACAGGTAGGTCATTCAACCATATGTAGCAGATTTCGGTGCAATACTCGTGACTTTTCCCTGTCTGCCTCCGAGACTACTCTGTACACGGGACTGTCTTTGATTCTCTCTTTCACCACATATATGGTGTTTTCCCAATAGGCCCTTATCTTCCCAGGTCCACCTCTTTCTCTTAGATTATGTACAAGAACTCTTCGCCTGGTTGTAAGATGACCCCTTCCACATGTTAATCGTAGTACTCTTTCCCTCGAGTACTGGACTGTTTACTATTCTCCGACGCAATCCGGTAGGCTTCAGTCATCCTTTTGGCCCAACTGTCTGCATAGCCTTTTGGAGTCTGGGACTGTTCATTGGTGTGTAGTCTGAACAGAAGATCAACTGGAAGACGAGGATGCCGTCCATACAACACATAAAAAGGTGAGTATCCTGTCGACTCGTGGCGCGTGCAATTATAAGTGTGGACTATTTGAGGGAGGTGCTCCTTCCATCTGCATTTTTCTTTTTCTGCAAGAGTCCTCAGCATCTGCAACAGCGTCCTGTTGAAGCGCTCAGCTGGATTGCCCTGAGGATGATATGGGGATGTTCTCGAATGTCCAACTCCGCTCAAATTTTGCATGGTGGTGAAAAGTAAATTTTCGAACTCACAGCCTTGGTCGTGATGTAATTTTTCAGGATATCCGGACCTCGGGATAAAGTCATTGAATATCCTTTTCGCGGCTGTTTTTCCCGGCATGTTCTTGGTTGCGTAAGGTGGGCGTATCTGGTGAAATGGTCAACGACCACGAGAATATACTCATAGCCACCTTTACTAGGCTCCAGATGTAAGTAATCAATGGAGACAAGCTCGAGCAGCGAGGTTGTTGTGATACTGCTCATTGGCGCTTTTTCATGTACAGCAGGTTTCTTTTGCTTTATGCACGGGCAGCGCCTCGTGACATAGGCTTCCACATCATGTTTCATAAAAGGCCAGTAAAAGCGTTCTCTTGCCAAGCTTAAAACTCTTTCGGTGCCAGCGTGACCCATATTATTGTGCAACTGTGTGAGAACTATTGACTTATACTGGGCAGGCAAGACAAACTGATGTCTGTGGCTGGTCTTCCTGTATAAGAGTCCATTTTTAATGTGGAGCTTTCCCCACTCATGCATTCATTTCTTAACAGCATCACTGACTCCTTGTCTCATCAGTTTGGTAAGTGTCTGGTTAGTCTCTTTTAACTTTATTATTGTTCCAATGGTTGGATCGGACCTCTGAGCTTCCACCAATGCGTCATGGCTGATCGCAGGCATAGGATTTAGGATATTACACTCAAGTAAGTCTCCTTGTCTCATCTCAAGGACTGCAACCCATGCAATCTCTTGCACCTTCGCTGCTCTGCTTCCCTCCCAAGTAGCATTGACACCCTCCTGAGATAACTCCTCTGTACATCCAGCAATGTACTCGTTCACCTCCAGGGGACAGCGAGAGAGAGTGTCTGCATCAATGTTGATTTTTCCTGGCCTGCACCGGGTGTCAAACCTGAAATCTGACAACTCCCCAACCCACCTGTGTCCGACTGCATTCAATTTGGCGGTGCTCAATATGTACGTCAGAGGGTTATTGTCCGTGTAGACCGTGAAATGTGGCGCGTAGAACAGGTAATCCCTGAATTTTTCACATATTGCCCATTTGAGAGCGAGGAACTCCAATTTTTCCAGAGTGAAGCCTGTAGTTCATCTCAGCTGTTGTAAGGGTCCTTGAGCTGTACCCAATTATCCTTAGCTTCCCGTTCTGTCGCTGATAGAGAACAGCTCCCAATCCCTTCTCCGAAGCGTCTGTATGTAGAGTGAAAGGCAAGTCGAAATTTGGATAAGCCAGAGTGGTTAAGATGTTGACTAGGTTGCAGAGAACTCTTTGAGATTCTTCACTCCATACCACTGGGGCTCTTGATGATAATTGGGCAGTTTTTCTTTTCCCTCTTTTGGATCTTTTGGAAGACCCCCATGAAGAACTCACTAAGAGAAGGAGTTACCCTGTTTATCGTCATAAACAGCCATTTCACGGTTGAGGTATAGTCAGCGGTACTTTACTCTATTTTCCTTACTTTGGTTGCTGAGGTCTTCTGTGCAGCGGTTTAAGGAACTCCTTATGCTATAACATCAAGATAAGGAGACAACCTTAAATAATAAGTGGCTACTTTAAGGAAACCTTAAAGGCAATGATATACTTGCTTTTGTGCAACGCTTACACGTAGACAAGCGGCTGCGTTGCTAAATGAATTGTTAATATACTTGCTAGGGTTGAGCAATGTCTACTAATTTGGCATCGGACGATGTCTACATTAATACATCATGATGGACAATACCATCATACTGGGTGCACGCGATATACATTTTTTCTTAGCCCAACTTCAAACTAAAATAAAGTAGCTCTAATTAAAAATGATTGACTATAAAATTGAAGTAGTTAATAAATTACTACTACTTATTAGCAGGTCAGGGAGTACTTATATTGTATGCCCATTCTCCCCTACTCAGTGTTTACTTTCTTTTCCTCCGTAACCCCTGGTCTGGTCTAGTCATATTGTCACTGTTCACTAGTCACTAGTCACTGATGAAATGAGCAGAAGGTAATTCAGAATTCTAACTCCTGTATGATATTATCACTGGGTCAGACAGGATAGAGTCAGTTTTTCGTGAGACCTGACAATAATACTGTTATTGGTTAGAGATAGAATGAAAGACCCAGAGCTCTGTGCTTCTATCTTTGTCTGCTAAATACAGCTGATTTGTTAACTTGGACACAATTTCCTCCTCCTTTAACTAGATTAATGAACATGCTAGAAATGGCGTTAGGATAAACGCCATATTCAGTCATTAGATACTAGTATCTATTCAAATAGATACTATCTATTTAGACACTTGATATCTCCAAACCATTAAGTACTAGTATCTATTTAAATAGTTACTAGTATCTATTTGAATAGTTACTAGTATCTATTCGACACAAAATATCTCGAAAAGCACTACCGGTAGTAACGTTGAAAACAGGCTATATGTTAGCTGCTAATATTAGGCTATGTAGATCTTGCAGTCTTTTATTATTTTCTTAGTTTCCAAAAATAAATTTTTCTGAATAATTTCTTCACACACATGCTGTGGGCTTGGCCATGTTGCAATTATTTAGTAAATTGCAGCTTGTGTTCGCTGTGCAGCTAGCTGGTTAGCAGTTAGCAGCGATTAGCATAAATGCTACATTTGGGCAAAATGATATATAAAATAAATGGAAAACACTATACGGCTGTTTTAGAGATATGCGCCTTACATCAGAGTGGTTGTGTGCAGTTATAGCTGTAAAGTAAAATACAGGATGATTCTGTATACTACATTATGAGGCTGTGTTGAGCACAACGTGGGAATGGATCAACCACAGCTACCATAGCCTATCTTATTCAGATCGGCACTTTTCAAACGTTTTTTGTGATATTCATGGACAGGATATCGAGGCGTAGTCGTGGTGGGGAGGGATTGCGGTTCAGTGAACTGGGGATCTCATCACTGCTTTTTGCAGATGATGTGGTCCTGATGGCATCATCGGTCTGTGACCTCCAGCACTCACT
>JAODTR010005877.1:0-11116 GCA_025399935.1 Amblyopsis rosae
ACGTGACCGTGCACGCCTGTTTTGTTTCAGTTTATTTTACACTGTTGAGTTTATTTAAGTTTAAATTATTATTATTATTAAAGGCTGAGCCGTGTGGCTCGTTGCTCGTTCGGCACTCAGTGTTTCTCCTTTTCTTTCTTTTCCACTCGCCGCACCAGCACGGCGTTACAGTTTATTTTTTGCACTCCAGCCTATAATTGGTAAGCAGTACAGGAATATATTGTGTTATATTGTAAGTCATGTTTTCCTTCATAAAACGAAACAAAAATAGAATTTTGAGTAGATATACATCAGAGCAAATACATAGAAGTTAAAATGACAAGATAATGTGAAACAATATGATGAAAAACTATATATAAAAAATATATGGATTCAAATTTAAATGCAACTTTTCATTTTCAGCACCCATTTTGTTCAAGTGAGGTGATTAAGACATGCCCTTTGGAATTAAAGGGGTTGAGTACACAGCAATACACCTCATATTGTAGATGCTACCCCTTCCCCCGCAATTCCCACCGATTAGATGAGCCAATCCAGGCCAGAGTGATCCTTTAATTCCCTCACACCCAAAGACAACAGCAGCAATGCACGCTGAAAAGGTCAAAAGACTCATGGCCCTGTGACACGGAAAACCTTCAAAGCTTTAATATGATTGTAGCAAAAGATCAGTCTCTAGGCAAACAGGAAAGGAACAAAGCCAGTCAGCTAATGGTCTATATTGGCAAAACATCAATAATGTCCACTATCCAGAGTGAAATGTATAATTGGTGGCTAAGTGTTGTGATCTTTTATAGGTATACTGTATATATTGTACATACTATTGTGTAAATGACACATTAGTTCACTTAATTTGAAGGTGAGGAGGATACATGGCTCTCTCCCACCTATCAACCGCACACAACTACAAACCATCTAATAGCCTCCGTAAGTATGTAAAACATACAGCAGTCAGTTCAAAATCACAACACACTGACCTTATGAAAGCTTGTATTCAGTTTGGGAGGATCGATGTATGGTCACAAAAGCAGAGGCGCACATAGGCAGAGCTTCTCATACAGTAGGTTTAAATTTGCCAATATGTCCAATAATAAAGTGTCTTGATTAATTTACAATCTGTATTATGGAAATAAAAAAAAAATGCCTTCAGTTCAGCAATATGTGTTTGCTGTTTATCTCTTGTTCGCGTGTGCGTGTGTGTGCACAACACAGGCCTGGGTGTCTGTGTTTGTTTGTTAGCTCGTCTGTCTTTTTAATTAGCCTGCCGTTTATCACAGCCCTGTGATTGCTTTTGTAATGATGTCACTGGTTCATAATGAGCAGGGAGTCGTCACGCTGTGAAGAGATGACAGCCCCTAGCGCCCCCCCTGACGTTGTCGCGATGGGCAGAGAATGAAGCTCAGAAGCCGGGGGACAGAAATGGGGGGTACAGACCAAAGGGCCAGGGCGGAGGGACCACAAATGTAAATAGGAAGTAGGGGCATTATTAGAAATGCCACGGGGGCTTCCAGTTGCTGGCATTAAGCTGTCAAAAGTTGAAAACGTTTTGGGAGCGACATCTCTATTCCACACATCCCGGCATTGTTAAATGGCATCGGAACAGATGTTATTTGTTTGGAAGCTCAAGACTGACCTCGGTTGAGAAATCATGAATAACGGCAAGCGGAGATGGAACATGCGCACTTCACCAGAATTAGGTTGGACAGCGCTTGCCGCCGAACAGCCAAGAAGCTGTTTAAGGTTCATCAGTGCCGCCCTGCATCAATGAGAAAAGCGGCGTTATGCTACAGTTGAGTGTTATCTTCAGGTACAAACAGGTGGAGGCTATTCATGAGTCGGTCGCGAAGGAATCGCTCAAAATGAAAAAAATATTTTTACTGATTCAGGACTCATGGATTCTTTGCATGCAAATGAGTCTTCGGGTCTTCTGAGTCTTTTAGTCTAGAGTGCTGCCACGGCACCAAAGATGCATGACAAACAGTATTATTACTAACGCAGCTGCACACTAAATGCTTCCAATAGGCTACTGCAAGATACTCTTTTTAATCACATTGCAAATTGAGTGATAAGAGACACATTGACCCAAACGAACGTAAAGATCCGGATCTATTGTTCGTTGCTCATGTGACTAATACTAGGCTATGCCAGGGACAGGAGTCAGGACTCAAGAATCTTCTGAGTCTTCTGGTCTGTGGATCTTTGATTTTTGTAGAGCACCACTGCAGCAAAGATCGTCAAAGAAGCAGGACAAAATAGGCTACTCTCTTTTAATCAGACTGCAATATGAGTGAAAATAATACCCAGTCTTTCATTGTTAACGGGATAAGAGGCACACTATCCCAAACGAGGAAAATATACAGCTCAGCTGTCTTTCGTTCGTTGCTCACGTGACGACTACTATGTTCTATGGACAGGATGGTTATTTACATTGAACAATAGTCAGAGATCCGGGTTGCGCAGAAGATCCGGAATTCCCACCACTTGCGGAGGTCAGTGGCTTTAAGTAAGTGGTTTTACACAGACCATGTTGTCTGAATGACCCTGTCCAGCATAAAGTAATGTTGTCCATGTCATAAGTAATGTCTAAGAATGGTGTAACCAACAGAAGATAAATATAGGCTATTGAATTAAGTCAACCAAATACTGGACAGTGCACTACTAGCTACTGATTTGGGATTGGGGTTTGACAACATTGTGGGAACAGTCAGTTTCTACCTGAAAGAACTGTGGCTTCAATACTGCATGGACATGAGAAGGCGTCTAGAATACAGGCTCCTGAATGCCTGCAAACCAGTATAATTCTGTAACATTGTGTTCTCTCACTACAAAGTGAAGGCCTTAATCTCAGTACAGGAGTTTAGCCTGGCTGTCAGGGACTCTTTGGACAGTTCAATAATGAATGAGATATTTCACCGCGTCAGGTTAATCTAAACTGACGCGGATTTATCAGGGAGAATAAAGAGGTTAGTTGATTGCATAAGCACAGAGAATGTAATCAGGTCAATTTTAAAGTTTCAGCAGCAGACATCACTTTTTGAACAACGCCATATGTGGGTTTGAAATCAATTGTCCATCCTGACTGATTCTCCAATCTCCAACTTAACTTTGTCCTGTTTTAAAATTAGCTGTTCGGTTCAGCATTGTCAGTGAATAAAGACCTACGTAGTTCAGAGCTCCCATTGCTAAGTTTGATCTATATAAATGTCCTCTGCAAACAAGGCTCAGTCAATTACTTCTTTCTCTCTTACAGCCAGGTATTTTCTGGTTGCAATCAAATTAAGTTTGGCTAATTTATATTGCCAAAGCCTTGGAGACAGTCTATGCTACTTAACAGAGTGAATGAGGTTGTCTTGCATATTTATGTGACATTAAAATGCAGCTTAACTCCACAATAGTGCCTAATGGATGTTCCATATTACAAAAAGTAACCTACAGAATGTAAGTAACCAATAGCGAATATACAAAGTTATTACACTTAATTTATTATCATTTATACTATTGTACAACTGTACAAAAAAACTCAGACAGCCTGACTAATTAAATAGTTGTCTAATTGTAATACGCAAAGAATACTATTATCTTTTCCTACTAACCATTACTGATCTGAGAGGTGGCAAGTGGCGCAGTGATAGAGCGGGGCGATAGGTGATCAAGAACTCGCTGGTTCAAACCCTGCTAACTTCCCATCAAGTGTCGAGGTGCCCTTGAGCAAGACACCTTACCCTACTGTAATGTCTCCTTGCATGGCTGACATCGCCATTGGTGTGTGAATGTGAGGCAAAAACTGCGCTTTAAGCTATATAAATTCAGTCCATTTACCATGATCTGGACAACAGCAAATATAGAGTACGTAAATACATCCTGATTGTCTGCATAATTGGTCAGTATGATGAGTTTAACCAGTATTAATGACAATTATTATAAGTTTCCTGAAACATCACAAAGAAGCCTCAAGACACAATACAAACTTAAAAGTGTACCTTTAATAAAGGCATACTGTACCACCAGTTGATTTTGGCAGATCTTCTGAGAAATTGTCTGCCTGTACACACGTCTGATTGTCATCTCCCAAATTCAGTGTTGTTGCAACAATGTTCATGATGCTGGCAAATTTCCAGTTCACATAAATTCACATTCATAAGCCCTTTAGAAAAACAATAATCCATGAATGTAATCATGGATTATTGTTTTTTCTATATGGGACCATTAGTTTCACTTCAGATTAAATACAAATAATTATGAAATAATCAAACATTTTTGTAGCAGACTTCAAAGGTGTTGTGTGTTTTATATGGTGAATATTAAGATGGGCTCGGTTAAGAGGAAGGAATAGGAAAACCTATCGCTATAATAGGAAACGCTATGAGGTCACTTATCTGAAGAAAGATGGATTGAGGTGCGAATTATATTTTCCAATTCCAATCCGCCATATCGTATCATGGTGTGTGGCTGGATGTTTCCAGAACTCAAGTCACGGTTCCAAAATGAAAAGTACAGGAAAGAACAGAATCAAGAAGCATAGAGAAGTGGGAGAATAAAGAGGATGGCAAAAAAAAAAAAAAGGAGAGTGAGTGGGGAGAGAACACGATGTAAATTGGAAGGAGGGTGAGGGAAATGGGAGACCCAGGTGTTTGAGTGGGGAGCTGGTAAAAGTTAAGAGAGTGAGAGTAGAACCCAAGCTGAAGGGGAGGTGAAGGAATTGGGGAGAGGGGGAGGGGGGGTAAAGGGGGTCTTGAGATGGAAAAAAGGGAAAGAACATGACGAGAAGCCCCGCAGTGTTGGAGTATGAGGTGTGTGACAAGACAAATGACATTCAGATGGATGTCTATTCCATCTCGTTCACACACACACACACACACACACACACACCTTCCCAGGTTAATGTAACATGTCTTGATGCATTTCATTCACCGTTAGCCGTGCCAACCAGTGAGATACTCCGTCAAAGCCATCTCCATTACAAAATGGCCTTTTCTCTCCGTTATTCCGTCTATTTCGCCCTTCCTCCGCTACACACAAACTATTCATCTTTCCGCCGGAATGTGTTGCGGCGTGGATGAAGGGCCGCATTTATCAGCTAGGACATTTAAGTACAGTTCTCAGAGAAAGGCGAGATTTATTACGTCCTATTTAAAATGGCTCGGAGGAGGTCGGGGATCGGCTCTGGAGTTTAGTCAGTGGGGGGTGGGGTTCATGTTTCTCTCCCTACTGACACCTGTAATCACTTTGTACTGTGAGTGATATGATGGAGCGCTCGCCAGATGAGGTGGGTCGAGGATCATACAGGAGATTTAATACGCTGCGTGGGATGGTTAAAGAGCAATAGCAGCCTGAGTAAACTACTGCGTATGTGACATTAAAGGTGTTGTGCTAGAACAAGGGGTACATGGATCGTCAAACTCTATCACTGTGGCTCACACGTCTTCACACATGACCCTGGCCCTGCAGAATAAGGGCTTCACAGCCACCCACCTCCCCACCCCACAACCACATTTATCCAATTAAAGGTAAAGTCAGATATTGCATGCTAATTGTATGCTACACACATTTTGTCAAATTCCCGAAATATCTCTAACTATTTTGCCATTCTCTGTGTATATTGAAAAAATTATCTGATACTTCTACACAGCCCTGGCTTCGTAAACAGGAACATAAACAAAGTGGTGAACAACGATCACAACAACAAAGTCGTAGCACTACGCTTTGCTTCACAGTGCGTTTCGACGTGTGGGGCGGGGCCGCGGAGTAATATTGTTTTGATGTGAGCTCGAATTTAGCAACCGTTCTCGAAAATTACTGACCCTGCCTTTAATTCATGAGGTTCCCAAGGCATTAGAACCACTGTTCTATTATACCATGTTTCTCTCCAGCTTTCAAAATAAATGTATAACTGAAAGTTAACTTTAAAACGAAAAGGTTTTAAAATTATATAAATAGCCAAAATTATGCTGTATAAACTAAAGGAAATTTAAGGACATAGGACATAATTAGACAATTCAGTAAGAAGCAGAAGCAGTCCAGCATGTTCAAATCAGCTTTCTTTTGTAAGAAGCAAATATATTTTCTCTAACATGAACTTTTAATAAATTAAAATAAAGGTCCAGACTGATGCATGCAGTATTGGCAAAGTTCAAATAAATATCATCAAGTTGGGTATAAAGTTCATATTAATAAAACAGAACATGTTTAATTAATACCATGGCCCCTAATGCATAAGATTGGAAGTGTCCCGTTGGTAATTTTAGTTTGACATCCTTGGACTATAATGTGTGTTAATATAGTTAATATAGAGTTGGATAAGGATTCCATTTGACCACAGTCAAAATGTCACTGAACATAATGTACAATAATTTGCCTTGATAACATTAATGCAAGTACACCAATTGTTGTTGTTGTTTTGTTGCACATTATTAAAAGTAAAAAAAATTGATTCTGTTATGTAACAATGAAAATAATTAAGTTAAAAGAATGCAAGAGCTGGAGGCTAAACTAAACAAACTGCTCATTGCTACATGTTCCAGAACTGTTTGGATTACACCAATAGTGCTAGAAGCAATGTGGAGAGAGAAATCTGGGTGGGGTACTTCTCGTAGACAGTTGTCATTGCTCAGAAACCTGGTCAGTACAGTATGAGCCTTTTCGGTGATCAAACTTTGAAAGTTTCAAATTACAGGTATTATTATTATCTTCCCACCTGGATTACTGCAACTCTCTACTCTTTGGCATCCCACCAAATTAATCAATCAACTCAAATTAGTTCACTATGCTGCCAGAAACCTTACAAACACAAGTCAACAGATCACATAACTCCAATTTGGATTCAGCTACATTGGCTCCCAGTACAATTCCGTATCAACTTTAAGACTCTCCTCCTCACACACAAGGCCCTCCACAATCTGGCTCCCTCCTATACCTCTCTGACCTCTTGCCATATACTCCCTCCCAATCTCTACGCTTCTCCTCTACAGGGCTTCTCATCACCCCCATATTCCTCCACTCCACCATGGGGGCTCATGCCTTCACCTGCTCTGCCCCCAGACTCTGGAATGCCCTTCCCCTGCACATATGACATGCTACCATGGTCACTTCCTTTGCTAAAATTCTCAAAACATATC
The DNA here is from genome assembly GCA_025399935.1 of Amblyopsis rosae. NCBI lineage: Eukaryota > Metazoa > Chordata > Actinopteri > Percopsiformes > Amblyopsidae > Amblyopsis > Amblyopsis rosae. Next base: position 7,113 of record JAODTR010005877.1, read on the forward strand.
TCTAAAGTTGTATATAACATTTAACCCTTTGTTCCACTCTCACTTGTCTCCTCTGCCCTCCCAATAAGCATGTATCGTTATTTTATTTTGTCTATATTTCCCAAATCTTTTTTATTTAATTGCACGTTTCTAAAATGTATATGTCCAATACTATAGTATATATCTTAACAAAATGTTTTATATTGATCTTTGTATTGTGCCTAATGCCTACGTACAGTACAATGTAAGATGTCCTTAAGTGTTTTGAAAGGCGTCCTGAAATTTTATTTATTATTATTATTATTGTGATGATGATGACTCAGGTGCGGGAGGGGAGTTTCAAACTAAAACAGCGTATTTTGATTTTGCTCCATAATAAGGTTTAAAAACATAATTCCCCCACAGGTTACAGGATACTTCTACTACTAGCCTATATTTACTACATATGCACAAATGTGCACTTACATCAGTGCATGCAAAAATTACGGTTATTACTGGTTAGTGGTTCGGCTGCAGAAGCAGACAGTTTGTATTTTTGTGGGAGGAGACGGATAGCCATCTTTGGAATTTCTGACTTCTCCCGTAGATTTCTATTCAGGATTCTATATAAGTCTGTGTCTTCTATAATGTCTCTGGTTACTAAACACCAGTGAAATACGTAGTTTTGTCATCACGAATGTCATTTCAACACATTGTCACATGAATACACCTGCATTAATTAAAACAACAGCCGCTATACGGAGTGTATGTTGACAGCCTTTTATTCACAAGGTGCAGAGACGCTCTCAACAGCCCCTCAGTTATTGCTATCTTGATATAAGACGTAGCATAGTGTGCCCAACTGTTCCTGTGTATATATACGCCATGTGTGGCCACACATAGGAGGAGCAGCGGACTTCAAATATACCTAAGCAACGTGATAAATGAAGACTCTGTGGGACAGAGTGAGCACAGTCATCACCGAGGAACTCCTGATGAATGGCCTGTTGATGCTTCAGCATTACGCAGGCGCCCGCACGCACGCAAGTGCACACAAACATATTAGCTCACACTCAAATGCCCAAATGCTTCACATATGCAAGCATTGATCAACAGCATGCAGACACACACACACACACACATACACAGATATACTAATTTGCATGCACACACGATATTGGTGGGTTGTTTGTGTTTGCAGTCCAGGTACATTTATGCTTATTGGTGCAACAATATACCCTACATGGGTGTTAGCTGTATCTGCTTTGCTTGTGTGTGTGTGTGTGTGTACTGTACATGCGTGCACATTAAGCCAGACAACACATAACATTATACTGTATGACGTCATGTGATCCCTGCCCCTTAGGAAAGTCAGCAGAAAGGGCCCATCAGTCAAACGCTGGCCTGCAATGAAAAAGCTTTCTCACTCTATTCTCGGAGCAAGCCAAGCAGGAGAACCAGAGCCAAGACACTTCTGCATAGTCAGCCTTCATTCTTCCTCCTCTCCAACCTAGATATACCTCGTTTTCCAAGCAAGCAATCATGATATTACATAGAATACTCTGGAGAAAGAAATAAATTCAGATTTTTTTTTTGTGCCAGGGAGAATGTGATTTTTAGACAGTATCATTATTGGATTATTTAAATGCAATATTGACTTACATTTTTTTGATTGTAGCTTTATGCTACTGACAGCCAGCTTCCAAGTATTACCACACTTGCTGAATATACACTATCAGATGTTGCCTGAGCATCAAGCATTTAACATTTCTCTTCTGCATTATTTGGCATACCAGTTACAGCTTTACCTGCAGAATACCTTGATGGTGCTCTGGACTAAAAGCAAAGCAGCTCCATTTTAAGTGGACACACTACAAACTGTATAGAGTGAATATAATGTCTAAGGTACATAGGCTAAATATATATACTTTTTATGCAAATAAAAACCTTGATCAATGTTTTAATTCATATGATGTGCTATACTGTGGTGTAAGGGAGATGAAGAGGCCAGCATGAAACAATTTGCTCATGTAACCGACACACATACAAATCATAAAAAAAGTTTGAGAGAATTATCAGGTGATTGAGTCAGTCTATTTTGCTGCCAATTATATTCATTATTATATTTTCCCTTATCAGGGACCTTCCTATGTTTTTATTAACCCTGCAGACTAATTGCTAATCATAACCATATGGTCCTTCACTTTGACAGCACATCAGGGACCCAGTGCTTTTAGCTACAGGCTAATATCTGAAGGTAGCAATGTATGAAATAAATCTACAATTAAAATTAATTGGTTGCTACAGTATACTACACTGTACATAATCCCTTTGAAGTGTTTATGTGTATACCAAACAGTGAAAAAATGTAATACATTTAAAAAACATGCCATTTATTTTAGGGAAGGGGTTGCAGCGAATGGGAATGCTTTTGTGTATGTGAATGGGGGAGAGGATTGTCAACAAACAAACGATGGGGATAAATCCTTCCATTTCAATTTGATTGGGCTCAATCACGCTTTGGCCACGCTCTATCAAATCCATAAGTCATAGTCAGATAGGCAGGGGTAGAGGCGACACACCAGCCTCTATCTTTTGAAAGACCCTCCCCCTCTGCACTCATTACGTGGATGAATAAGTGTGCATTTCCTGCACACAGCAACGCCGATTAGCTGCTAAACTATTGTGGCGACTACTCAAATGTGCTGTCTTTTGTGTAAGGATTTCAGGGATAAAATTCTTTTAGCAAAAATGTTCACTTTCTTTATATGAATACATTTTTGTTTTGCTGCCATTTATCACTGATCATGTGTCTTAGGCTGCTTTTACACCTACCTAGTTTGGTCCTAACCAAAATAGCCGGTGTGAAAGGTGCCTCGACAAGCAGGTCCGACTAAAGGACCAGAAATTGGTCCGACCAAAAGAGGTGGTCTCGGTCCGGATCAAACTGAACTATGGTTCGGTTCGTTTGCAACATTCTGGATAGTTCAGACTTTAGGACCAGGATTACAAGAAGTTGATGTAGGCCGGTAAGTAAAAATAAGCCGACGTAGCACACGGGGAGAGGAGGAGACAAACTACAATTCCAACGTATAAATAAAATGTCAACTGTCGGCAAAATAATCAAATGTTTGCACTACAGGGACATTTATTTGGCGAATACAAGCCGAATAACTATCGTGTTGTTGTGTATGTTTGCTGTGCTTAATGTGCATGGCAAGTGTTGCTTAATTACATATAGGTTATAGCCACATATTTTCCTGGGTGTTTTATAAATAGCCCATTTATAAGTAGGCTGATTTAGTGCTAGTAAACTACGTTTTAATTTCTGCCGTTCATGCCGCAGCATTCGTTACATTATAATTTTCTTTACATTCCACCATCCTGAATGCAGGGATAGACTAATAAATACAATGCTGGCAAAAAATGTAGTGTTCTTGCAAAATTGTGAAACCAAACCTAATCAAATCAAATGTATGCAATGTAACAAAAACATGAACCTTGGTCTGGACTTTCAGGTGTGAAAGCGCCCTAAAATATGATATATATATATATATATATATATAAGATTAATGTGGGGAGATTTTGTCAACTGATTTGTATCCATCCATCCATCCATCCATCCATTATCTTGACTGCTTATTCATTAGAGTCACAGTAGCAACAGGGTCGTCAGAGCAGCCCAGGTATCCCTGTCTGCAGCAACATCCACCTGATCCTCCCTGGATATCCCCAGGCACTCCGAGGCCAGCTGGGAGATATAGTCCCTCCAGTGTGTCCTGGGTCTGCTGCAGGGTCTCTTACAAGATGGTCATGCATGGTACAGTACACCTCCAGTGGGAGGCAGCCAAGGGGCATCCTTACCACGAGCCCAAACCACTTCAACTGGCTCCTCTCAATGTGGAGGAGCAGCGGCTCTACATTGAGTCCCTGCTGGGTCACTAAGCAGCTCACCGATCATGGAGCCTAGCCTGTGAGGATCCTGCACTGCTGAAGGGTTAGTAGTGGCTAGGGGGCGTGTCTACTCCTGCTGACACAGGCATGCC
>JAODTR010005878.1:0-11115 GCA_025399935.1 Amblyopsis rosae
GTTTGTTCCAAAACGATGAGAAATGTCCATTATGATGTCACAAGTAACTTGATGATGTGGAGGTTGAACACGTAGTTCTGAGAATGTCAATTCTGATCGGAGAAATGTACCAAAGTGAATGAGAAATACTGTAATCTTTTCACTGTAAAGTGGTCTGGTTAGACCATGGCATTGTAGAGACATGTCGAGGTGTGGCCTCCTTTTACAGTAATACTAGAGTCGAAAAATGACCAAAGTGACTGAAAACTGTATTTTCTTTTGTGCTATGAAATACGTCGTTTTTTTGTGTGTTTTCTTTCTGAATCACAATGACACTATAATGTATTTACAGACCAAAGCATACATGTGAATTCTGTATAATATATCACATAAAGCAATGTGTGACTTTGTACTGTTGGAATGTATAAATTCCATACAGAGAGAGTGCAGCCTTTTGCATTTTTAATCATGGTCATCACAAATCTAGTGTATCTAGTGTAGAACAGACAAAACACAGTTTTATATTGACAACACGGCAAAGCATTTGAACACAACTGAACAATGACACAAGGACTTGGCATTCTGATGGCAACGACTTGAGAGATGGACTTAAGTATTTTGAGCAACTTATGAGTTTTTGCCGGACATACATTGTGCTTATGCTGCTTGTATGAAATGTTTTGAGAAATAGACAAGCTGGTTTGCAAATCTTAAAACTGAATCGAAAACTGTACCAAAGTAGCTGAGAAATACTGTAATATCAATTAAAAAAAACAATAATTTGTTGGTATTCTGCTCGCTTTCATATAAAAGCACAAATAATACATTTGCATTTGCAGTTTCAGAGAACAGCCCTGCACAAAGCGTCCTTCAAGGGAAATGTGGACGTGGTGAAGCGGCTGTTGGAAGCTGGGGGGGCCATTGAGACGAAAGATAAGGTTTGCGTACATGCTAATAAACACAGCCGACATACCCACATGCACCACACATGCACATGCACAGAGGAACGCTGTACCAAATTTTAGTCAATTAAACTGGTTGCTTTATAACTGTAATGGTTGAAATATTGTATACCCTAAAGCACATTTTTGTAAGGTAAATAATTAATTGGATTTTTTTTCTAAAAACCAAATAGCCTAAATGACCAAATATTTATTACATAAATGCAGATTATTTACAGTAAAAACTTAATGAATTTAATGTCTATTCCGGTTTAATTTGAAAAGTAGACCCCTGTGTGTTTAAGTTTATAATAAGTGAACATTCTGTCAATTTATTTGAAAAGTACATTTTTGTCACTGCTCAGTTCTGCCACTATATGAAGTTGGTTGTTTTGTAATGGTCTGCATATAAAGCACGTCATGCTAACAGTATAGTGTGTGTGTGTGTGTGTGTGTGTGTGTGCGCGTGTGTGTGTGTGTGTGTGTGCGTGGGTGTGTGTGTGTGCTGTAGCTGGATGCTACAGCTGTCCATTGGGCATGTAGAGGAGGAAGTTTAGACGCACTGGACCTGCTTCTTGACCAGGGAGCCAAATTCACCTCCAGAGACAAGGCACTATTATTGTTATTATGCTAGCCACATACAGTATATCTATGCATGCTAGCATACTGTGTATTATCGTCTTTATATAAATGTGCATATTTGTTAACAGTAATTGTTGTGTCTAAGTTTTTTGTACACTATTATGCTGTGCAAAGGCAGTGCCATGCCACGACCCCTGTAGGGCTGTCAGATTGTAACAAGATATGTTAGCAAGATATAACACGATATGCTAGCTTTATGCACATTTTTGTGTTCATCTAATGTTTCAATTACCTTTAAAATATTTGCATAACACTGGAATATCTTGTTATAAAAATCTAACACTTAAAATTGAACAGGTACAAATATGCAATTTATGAATCACAGTTAATAACTTAATAGCGCGCGATTAGTTGCGATTAATCGCGGTTACATTCTGACAGCCCTAAAACATGCGTGCTGTACTGTAAAAGGTGTTGTGTCGTGGAGTGAATGACGTCCTCCTTGCATTCTCAGCTGAGCAGCACTCCCTTGCACGTAGCGGTGAGAACAGGCCATTGTGAGTGTGCCGAGCGCCTCATCCACTGTGGAGCAGATGTCAATGCTAAGGACCGCGTAAGCATTGTTTGTTTAGACAAGTTACAGTAATTATCATGGGACCACTGTCAGATGTCATGGACATGTGTTATATTTAGCCATACAGGCTAATTGTAATCTCCAGTCTACATTTAAACATTTAGTCTTAGTTGCGTTTAGTTAACGTGTGTGTAGTCTACAGGGGCAACATGAGATACAGACATATGTATGTGTGTGTGTGTGTGTGTGTGTGTGTGTGTGTGTGTTTGGGGTAAGCGATGCTGGAGAAAAATTGTTGATACTGTATTTGATCGCAATGTCAAAACAAAAGCACCTCTCCCTTCAGTACCACAGGTTTCTCCTTCAAAAACGATTCACAACATTTTTTTAACACGCATTGCCAAGGCTGGAATTGGGTTGTGCAGTGCGGTGTATTGAATTTGTATTGAATATTGTTTGTATTTATATAATCGCTTACTCTCTCTTTAAAGACTTGCTGGAAGACATTTAATACACATTGTAAAAAATATTGGTCTTGCTTGCAGTGTTGTTTGTTACAATATTGATGATTAGCATTATAACAGTACTGATAATATCATATAAAATTAATATTATTATTATTATTATTATTATAATTTACAGGACGGAGACACTCCCATGCACGACGCTGTGAGAATAAATAGATTTAAGATGATCAGGCTGATGATGATGCATGGAGCCAGCCTCAACACAAAAAACAGCGTATGTACAATATCTTCATAATATGCTAAACAGTGAGGGGGGGGGGGTGGGTTGCCCCATTAAACATTCTCTGTAGTGGAAAGTAAAGTGAAATACAGTTTAGTGTTTCCTTACAGTAAAGTAACAGAATATTTTGCAGTATAAATCATAATAGCCGTCTGTTCCCCCCTTCCCGTCCAGGATGGGAAGACGCCAATGGAAACCCTATACTCCTGGCAAAGTGGAGCCAAGAGCCTTCTTTGCAAAATCAGTGAGGAAAATTCTGTTTAGCAGAGTTCAATGGAATCCTGCAGAGCGTCTAGATTCTGCACCGATTCAGGAGTGACTTATTTTGAGATCTAAAAAAAAAAGAAACAAAGATGGTGTACGCACAACAATAATGTCTAAACATACTGTATGCAATATATATATATATATAAAGAGAGAGAGAGAGAGAGAGATGGAGAGAGAGAGGGGAAACAAAGCTTGCAGTTTCCACAGTTTAAAGAAATGTCTGTGGAGGCTGGTAGCAGAAACTGTTCCAAACCTGAGGTTAGATATGTCCCTGCCTGGCTGTATGTATCGCACAACTCTTGTTTGAACTGGTTTTATGCAGAAATGTTTTGCAGAGGGCACATGCCCTTTGTCAGCAGTAGCATGTTTTATGCTATACGAGTAAACGCTATACGCTCCCAGTGGCAGAACTATCTTGTCTTTTTTGTACTTATCTTTATCTAGGAGACTATTGACTGCTGGACATGTTCACTGGACATGGTGCTAAATGGCACTTCAACCATACGGTCTTTGCTGTAAGACGTCATTACAGTACGTTCATTTAGGGATTTGAACCAGCAACCACTTTGTCCAGTTTTCTAACCGCTTTGTCTTATTGTAGAAAATCTGAAAACTTTTTCCCGTTTGAAAAGCAGACAAGTTGGAAAGATAGACAATGTGAAACGAATCATGATGTCATTAATAACGGCATTAATAACAGGGTTTTTTTTATTACCAATGTTGCTGGACAATGCTTAGACTTGCTGAGTTGAAACCAACAATGCAATGAAAAATCACGTTTTATTTATTTATTTAATAATCAAAATAAAGTATTTTCTGTTATTAATTGAATACTAATCGATTATGAGGACCACAAACTTAAATAACTTTTTGCATTATTCTTGCGTCGATGAACAGCTTTTTGTTGATAATGATGACCATATCGGACAAACATACGAATTGACTATCAACATTACATGAAATATGAGCTCTTTCAGAAGCACATCATCTGAGAATGTCTGCCTATGTTGTTGACTCTATGATTAGCCAGTTGCTCCACTGCTTATACCAGGAGTGAACTGGCTGCAGTGGAGTGTCAATTGCATGTCGTGGTGATTTAAGTGAAAGTGTAAGTTGTTGAAAAGTTGGAAGTTGGATTAGAGTTTCAGCGAAATGAAAGGACGTAATTTGTGCATGAAGTATACTGTATATGAATGACATTGAACACACTAACACTAACTTGGTTGTGTATCACTAGAGAACTCAGTGCATTAGTGCATTTGAGCGTTGGAGCCACATCACAGTGTATTATCCTAAATGTATATAGATGCTGACTCCAAAATGGGCAAGGGCAATAGATTCCACAAGTTTGTATGTTCTCATCTGTTTGACATATAGTGAATGTTTCCAGAAGTTATTTAGGAAATGCTTGTGTTGTCGCTGAAGAAGAAAGAATTGTTAGATTGGAGGATTTACAGAACATGTATCACGTTTCCCAATGGATGATACATTGCTTCGATTTGTAAAATGTACATAGTTATGACTAGATTGATTTTCTTTGGTTAATTAAATAAAACCTTAAACCTGAATATTTTGTACTTTGTTTTGCAGTTACAGAAATATAATCAATAGATACATATTGTGCACATAATTGTAGCTGACATTTAAAAAAAAAATTACTAGAACTTGTTTTAAAGCACATGAGATGACATTTTTAATGTTTACAATGCAATGATTTAGAAAGAATAATTAAATATAAAGCTGACAAAGTAGATAGATATGATCTATCTTATTGGTCTATCAGGATGTGCTACCTGATGTTATAATAGAGTATCAGAATGTCTCCATGTATACATGGAGTGAGTGAGTAGTGACTCTGGGAGCATGGTTTAATATGACACATTGGCTTGTCAAGATGTGCTACCCCTGGAATCTTAAATAAAGATGGTATATACCAACCCAGTCTCACTGCTATGCATATACTGTATATACAGTAAATATATAAAGTTAATTGTAATGGGAGCATTACTGTAAGGTGTTATAACAGACCAATAGAGTATCAGAACATGATCCCCATACTCTTACAGTGCACATGCGTGAATAGTAGTATAATATAAAGTTGATCTGGGAGCATGACGCGATAGGGCATGCATATATACAGACCTACTGATTTATACATTGTATTACAAAAGACAAAGCTATGATCACTTCCCTTCAAAACATAATCGTAAAGCTGTTGTTACTGGGCAGAGGAGCAGAACGCAATATTTTCAATATGGATCCGTGGTACCATACAAAATGCGCATGCTGTGTTTACTGGATCGATTTTCAACCATTCTCTATTTGTGTGGTTTGGTGACACCTTGTGGTAACACTTGTTTATTGCGCCTGCTGTTCTTCGATTATAAATCTGTCCCACTGCTTATAGGGCTTTATTGCGGAGCAGGAGCGTTAGGTAAGAGAACAGCTTAAGTGGGACCTGGGATGGAGATCGTGCACATGGTATTGACAGGAGAGCACTGCCCTCAGGGGTTTCCAAACTTTTCAGCTCGCGACCCCCAAAGTAACAGTCCCAGAGACCCCCACTATCTCCAGAAGTGGTAGAAGCATAACAAACATGATACATTATAGTATTTTAGGCTAGTAGCAGAATACATCAAAGTAAACTATACTAAAAACAATGATGCCTGAAAACATGCAATTTTTAATCATTTTGAAATGGTATTAATTTAATTTCTGAAAATCCTTCGTGACCCCCTCCGCTGCGTCTCGCACCATTACCATGACTGGCATATTGTGTGGTGCGTGAGGTCTTATATGCCATTCCTTATTCTCCACAGGTGCCAGGAGGCCAAACTAAGCAACAGAGGGGTGCCACATACATTTAGGAAAGCAATATACTAACATATGTGTGGAATCTGGTGCCACCACATACATTATGTCTGACATTAAAAAGGATAGGATTGTGTATCTCACGCCATTCAAATTCTGAGATGGTATTGCAGTGACATCAATTCAGTACAGTAGCGTGGGAAACCAACTGTTTTAATACTACTATTTAGCAAGGACAACATGTAGCTATATATGTATTTTACATACATTACATTCTATTATATTATATTAATAACACAGAGTGTCAGTGTGTTTCTCTTGTCTCTTGTTTATGGTTCTGGTGCTTGCCAAGGCCACGTTACCGTGGTAATGACCACGTGACTGAACTAACAGCATATAGACACAGACAGGGACTGAGAGACACAGAGGAAGAGATATTTCAGTCGATGGCGGTTAACATCAAGATGTATGGATATTGAAACCACCTGAAAGAGACGTGCTAATAACTAATAACTGCTACTGGAATAAACATCTGGCACTTCCTCCACTGGATTCATTGTCTATCAATTATAAATCAACTGTGCATAACTCCAATTCACCCTTTATCATGTCTGCTTAAAAAGGTAGGATCTAACAGTATTTATAATAAAGGGACTTATTTCCCCTTAAGGTAAGAATGTGTTATGCAAATTGAATGTTTCCCTGCAGCACCCCTGGCTGTTATTCAGTCTAGATTTTAATATTCACCAAGGAACTAAATTAGCCTCTGGTTATTATACAGGTACCGTTTTCTAGTGGGAGGTTTTAAATGTTAGATTTAATGGAAACCGTTGACTCTAAAGATACTGTGCTTAATGGCTGCACATTATAATGAGACAGCAACTTACTTGTCTAAAGCAAATAATAATAATGTGCAGGAGGTATGTCATGTTTCTTTAACTGCTAGTGTGTATGTGTGCATACAAGGCTTCCATGAGAACAAAACAAAACCCAACCAATGATAGCCCTGTGATTTATAACATGCAGGAATGAAATGCTGTCTGTACACAAATTGTAGAGGACAGAAGAACTGTCAGATGGGCACATTAACTACATTTGCATATAATGCTATACTCCGGAATTGGGTTTGCCCTCTGAGCTAATTAAGGGCTCCTGCTTGCGGGCAACGCATTCTAATTACACATGGTCTGTATTCTGTGCATCATTTTCTCATGAGGTCAACCAGTCCACCAATCTCTCTCCTGAAGCTTCTTCTTTATGCAAGAGAGGCTGTGCAATCTGTCACGTTGAAAGTATCTCTCTCAGGATATTATCCTTCCAATCACAACCTTCTACAAAAGGCAAGGAGGACAGGTTGGTTGCCCAGGTATTCCATCTGACTATCTTGTTCCCTGAAATCAATTCCATTCTTCATGAATTAACCTCCATCCCTGCATGTGCCACTCAAAACACAATGGACTTGTTGAGCAGTTTTCTCTTTACAGGTCTTGTTTTATAAATGAACTGCTTTATGTTTTTTATTTTAAAACATTTATATTAATTACATTTTAATTTACATTTTGTGATTTTCAGTGATGGTTTTGGAATGGCTGGCTGACCGTATGGCCTATATTAATTAAGAGTTATTATTAAAGATAAGCCCTTATAGCTACTGTTAGTTTATGCAATTTATACTCTTCATATCACAACAGACTCCTAGGAGGACTATGAATGAAGTCCACCATTTGTTTCCCAGAACAATTAGCTCACCTCAAATTCTTTTGCTGACATTGAAGTCTGGAAACTTATTTTTGAATTAGCGTTTTCACCAGCCACCCTGCTGGTGGCCTAATCATTGTGGGTTAGTGAGATGACGTTGTACTCAAGCATGTTTCTAAATGGTGGTAGAGCTAGATGAGGCAATCAAAACAGTTGTAGCGCCATTGGTTAAATGCTGAGAGGACGTACTGTATTCAGTTGAATCAACTGAAGTACACCCTTGTTTCAGCAGGCACTGCATTGCTCATTACACACACAAATGTTACCACTGGCATTTTGGCACATTTACATGGTGAATGAAAACATCCTGATTACAATTGAGTCTATTTGTCTTTCTCCTTAACTCTAGAGCATAGACCTACCTGATTTCCTCCCATATTTGTAGGGTTCAAAGAAAGCAACAGCAGAAGATCTGAACGCAATCACTTCTATACATGATACATGACAGTGTCAAATGTTACTGCAAAATATAATATATAGACTAAAATGTTTGATAGTGGCAATCTGAACTATAATAGCCTAAACACATTGTCTCATGTAATTTGTCTTGCTGTCAAACCGCCAGTTTCCCTAAACCATTTAGTCATTCTTCAGAACTTGCTAAAATACCTGTAAAATGTAGCCTACTTAAATTTAAATAAAAAAGACTATGGGCTATAGATGTTACTGGTCCAAGCTAATTTTAATTTAACAGCCTACATTCAAAGTCTAACTGAATATTGGCAAATGCAAAACACTAAAGTATGCAAAATAACAGTGGCATTTAAGCACCCAGACATACAGTATGCTGCTCCCTTGAGGGATGGGTTAAATGCAGAGAACAAATTTGCTACATGAATGTGTATGTGACAATAAAAGCCTTTACTTTAGCACCTTTACCTTTACCTTAAGATAATCATTTCTTTTAATATCTTGTTTTATGCTCAGTTGATATTATAACAATTATGTATACATTTTACATGTTTATTATAATTTAATAAATTATATATTTGAGCAATATCTTCCTACGTAACATTAATTTAGGACTGAGGAAATACACGCTGGCACCAGTGGCGGCAATGTTCATCCACGTTGCACGTATATGAACCGCAGTAGAAAGCACAAAGAAGACCATATGTAGCCTCCTGTTGAAACGCGATTGGTCCGATTTAAAATAAAACCGCCGATGTTAGGGTTCAGCTGTACCACCGTACAAAGGAAAGTCACACAGGTTACGAACTTGATGTTTACCTCAAAGATATCACGTAAGTCAGTTTAATTCCAAAACAGCAGTCGCAATAGTGTAGCCTCAACTGCATTTTCTCGAGGGAATCATAACATAACCCAAATCCACATTCCGTAGCATTCTGCTGACATATGTAGCCTACTGTTGCTATTCAGCTGTAGCTACAGTAACCGCTACTGATAGCTTGTTGTTAGCATTAGCAGATGTGGTCATATTGACGACGCTAACTCCTAAATTCCCTGGTTTGGTGTCAGGATGATGGAATCGTGTTTTGAGAAGTTGGAAAGACGGGAGCAGGTCGAAATCGACGATTTGAGAAAGGATCTGTGCTCGCAGTTTGGTGCACTGCCAGATTCAGAGGTGTTTGGCTTCATACACTCGCCCAGTCTAACATGATGTGTATTAATCCTGTGTTTTTATAACCATCTATCTGTTGGACGTGTGTGTATGTATTCATTGTTTAGGAACCAAAACTTGTGGAGAGGGAGCATCTGAGGGTTTACCTGCGCGTCAGACCCTTCACTGGGTCAGAAACTGATTCTGGCGAGTCACAGGTAAACCTACTGTACCGATAGAGTGCTAGGCAACAATCATGAACGTGGTGTAACAAGGTCGTTTATATAACTGTAGTGGTTCTGTATTATTTTTTTCCTTATGTAACAACAGGGGTTGTGTGTCTGTGCGCTGTGTTTTTATAGGACTGCGTTACCATTGAGGTCCCTGACACGGTCCTTCTGAAGCCCCCCAGTTCATCAGCAAGGCTCAGTGACAAATCGCTTCCCCAAAGCAGACAGCGCTTCCAGTTCTCTCGGGTTAGGTTTTCATGGGATTATTAAATTACTGTTAATTACTGGTAGTAGAGCATTTAGCCTTGTTTTTTATTGATGGTCAGATTGTCAATTTTACTTCACTTGAGCTACTAGGGTTACTTCAAGTTCATTAACATTTTATTTAAGCTATCATGCATTATTTATTCAAAGTGAATAATGTAAATGTATTTATTTATTTTCTGTGTGTTAATTATGTAATAAATGCACTAACCACCACGTGCACTGCATCATGTATGTTCTGCAGGTCTATGGTCCAGAGACATCACAGAGAGAGCTGTTTGACGGCACGGTGAAGGGTCTTGTCAAAGATGTGCTGGAAGGAGGGAACTCTCTTGTTTTCACCTATGGAGTTACAAATGCGGGCAAAACCTTCACCTTCCTAGGTTAGTTCCTCCTCTTCATATGGTTGAGTAGTTGATCTCAGTTATACCCAGAGTCATGTAAAGAGACAGGCGCTTCATCCCTGTTAACTCCAGTGGACCGTTTTTTCACAGCAATGGCGTATCATAGAGACTCAAAACTGTTTCCCGGATGTTTGCTGCAAATGCTAAAAGCACCCTATAAATTATATTGTAAATGTAAATCTGTGCATTTGTTGACTAATAATTACAGAACAAATGTAAGTTATATAGCTGTGTATATATTGATCCATATTGCACACCAAGCACTTTCTGGAATTGTTTTGCTTCCCCATGGACCATGTGAACATTTGGCGTAGCTCGCTCTTTCCATGGCTCTGGTTATACCAAGCTGTTCCTACAGCGCTGTTTGTATACTGCGTGAATGAACTGCATGCAGACTAAACACTAGATTCTAGAAATACTGTAATAACTATATGTTCAAAACTACGTCAGCGATGGTTTGGGATGTGTTGAAGCACCACAGGTCAGAATGTAGAGAATGTTTCCAGAATCGTAATAAACAGATGTCTGCCACTTATTTTTTCACTCTTTATTGAAGTCCAAATGCCTTATACATTGGTTGGGATGAATGTGTGTTGGTTGTGTGTTGTGGAATATAGAAAAAACAGAACATGCGATTAGCAGAGACAGTAAACAGGTAAATCTGTCAAATTAACTACATTACCAGCCAAAATATGCATTTCCAGAATAAGGTGACCACACCCAGTACTTGTATAAAGGAGTTTCAAGACTCTGTTCTTGCAGCGCTCGCTCACACACCGATCCACTTCAGCGCTGTACAAGAGCTACTGAGGCAATACTTAATTCAGGCCACTCGATTGGCTGGCTAGGATCAACGTGGAACACAGAATAGAAATATATATTCTAGAAGCTACCAGTCCTTTGCAGTATTGGGCTTTTTAACAAATACCGTAGCGTCATTTCCAAAAACGTATGGGGGGGGGGGGAGTTTAATCTTTTCAGAGTGTTTTGCAAATTC
>JAODTR010005879.1:0-11114 GCA_025399935.1 Amblyopsis rosae
CAAGGTACCTCGCAGTGCCGCACGGCCTCGGAAAATCTGCCAAAGCACCTCGGACAAAAAGAATCAGCAGATATGTAGCAGCAGTAAGAAAAAAAGAGGAGATAATCTGATGCTCATTGAGGAAATATTTCCCATCACGAAGAAGTTATTAAAAAATGATAAAAGGAACAATTCACAGAGATAATTTGGTGCACACTGGGGCCGCAGAGCATTGGCAAGCAAGTGCCTTGCAGGAAATTGCTCCGTATGAGGTGGCGTGCTGTTTAATTACTTGCAAAGAAATTCAAATTCACTGTGCTGGAACCCGGTGTTATAGTTCACCATTTTTAGGATCCCAATTTTATTAGCAGAGGGCTAAACTGGTAGCTAATAACAGTTGATAAAGCTGGTCTCTTTTCTTAGCTGAAACATGTGTCTTCAGTTGAGAAATTGGTAGTGGGATCATTTTAGATTATCTCAAATGGGTCTTTAATGAAGCAGCCATCTGTTTAGGTTCAACCTCAGCAACTATCCAAGCAAGCATGGATGCGGGCGGGGCTGTATTCACCTCCCCAGAGTAATTTCGAAATGCATTTTCAGCCATATCTATTCCACAGTCTGACACAAGTTACATTAAAACTTGTGACGGCTGCCCAGGCTTAATTATGTCACAGCGTGGCAGGGGATGAAGCATTTATAAAGCTGTAGCTGCGTTGTACTAAGCCGGACACATGGCCACTTCAATCCTGTTTCAAAAACCTTTGCTGCTTGGCGAGCTCCCGGCCGGCACACTGTATCCCTGAAGATAACCCAGAAGGAACTCTCATGCTCTGAAAGGGACCCTTGTAAAACCCTGTAGTCGTGACGACACACGCCTACAGACCAGACAGGCAGCTCTGGTGGAGCCACTCATGGGCCAAGTGGGGATTTGGGAAACTGGGTAAAGAGAGAACCTTTGGTGAATGGTTCCAGTCAACCCAGAGGATGCATGCATGAATTCCCCTGTCCTGCAAGGACAGCTTTTTCTTACCAGCTTAAGGATCACAGCTAGCAGCTACAATGTATTTACCAACTGGTTATGCAGAAGTTGGTAAATACATTGTAGTCCAGGAAATGAGCGTTTTTTTTTTTAAACGTTGCTCTTTAACGTGCAATTGGTTTGCAAACATAAACAGTGAGCTGTGCCAGAAAGTAAGGCTTGGGAGGTCACTACAACACAATTCAGGTGCCTTAAAAGGGACAATCCAACATTTTGGGTAGCGCCCCCTATTTTGCTACTAGACTGCTAGTCTGACTTGCTTTGGAGAGCAGGAGAGCGAGCTGTGGATGGAAACATAACTCTTGAAGCCTTGAAGAACTATGGCACTCGAAGGGGGTGATGCTGGCACAACCTGGCAACCCGCTGACAGTTCCGTCCAGTTCTATTGATTGCTACATCAGCTGCCGAGGGGAGCAGAGGACAGGGAAAGAACAAAGGCAAAGGAGAGAAAAATGGTCTCGGCAGGAGTGCTTTCTCACCCATCCTGCCTAATGGACCCCACCGAATTAAAGAGATCTTAACATTCCTAGGCTAATTGTGGGTTCAGGATATATTAACCCCGATCCAATTCTAAAGGGTGCCATTTGTGGCCGTTTTATTCCAAATGCTTTAGCTAGCCATAAAGCATTCTGGCAAGTGCTAGCAAGGCCTTCCCTTCCCTCATAAAAAACGAGCTCCAGCGGTTCATTATCAGGTGAGGCCCTTTTGTTATCGGACAGGCCATCTTTGAAATCGTCCTTGCCTCCAACTGTTATTGAGCGCCATGCCGTGCCATTGTGTTCCAGGCCTCGCTCTTCAGAAGGCGGGGCCCACTGTATTTTCAACTAAACACTTACTTTGAGAACTGGAATGAGGCAGTTAGCCAAATTAAATCTGCTAATTGCTTCTTGAAGAGTCGAGGCTCGTGAGCAACCTTGCCGGGGATCACCTTTTAACAAGCTCTTCGGGGCAGCGCTTGCTGAGAAGGGCCCAGCAGGCCACAAAAAAGTGCCGGGATCGCAGGCCTGACTGCACAGCAACCCGGGTCACCGAAGAATGTGCCGTGTTGACGTATGCACAAACAAAGCGAATTAAAAAAGATATACTGTATACACACACACACATCAGTTTAAATGGGTCATCTGGTATTAACAGTACTGTTTGCTCCTTTTCTCACAGTGACACATGAAACAAACACACAAGTATCTCTTTACAAACAAGAAGAAAGGGATACCAGCCCATTCAGACAGAAAAATTATGAAAACGTAATGAATTGGCTGCCCAAATGGCTCGGGGTTAAATCTTCGCCTTGGCAATTTAATTGTGCCGTTTCTTCTGTTTGTTTTTTTTCTCTCTCCTTCTTCACTTTCCTCCTACTCAAAACCGTTTCAAACGCCTTCCCTCGGACGAGGTTAAACGAGCAATGAGACCTTCTAATCACAGCCAGATTACAAGTGTTTGTGCGAAAAGCTAAACGTGTGTGCGCCGAGTCACCGCGTCTCAACTCTGGCCAAGAAAAGCAGCCTCGCATTTGATAAACAAATAATGTCAGCCTGCGTTATTACCTCCCTCTCCCTGCGGCCTCCGCCATTTCAGAGGACATAAATCAAAGTCGGCACGCGCCGCCAAGGCGTTAGCCGACACGTAGGGCCGGCCACACCGACATATGGTGGTGGAGGGGAGGAGAGAGAGAGGACGGAGAGGGAGGGGCGAGCGAGCGAGCTCGACGGAGAGACAAATCATGGCAGCCGCCGGGAGACGACTGGTCATTTAGCACGGGCTTACTGAGATGGAGAGACGTGATTATGGCCCACACGGAGAAATGCTACCATACATAACACTGTTAAGTCGCTCTCTCTCTCATCCCCCCCCTTCTCTCTCCTCTCTGTTGTTATTCTGAGCCATAAAGCAAGCACGCTAAACCACTGTGGTAAAGGGAATGATTGGTTTTGCAGCAGACAACCGGCTCGCCAAAAGCGCTCATTGTTTTCAACCTTGGCTACCAGACTCGACATAATGCCTTGTTACTCACAAGACTATTTCCCAAGGAAACGATCCCATTGCCTTGAAAACAAGTGGGGGATGCTGCTTACACACACACACAATTCATTAATGTAAGTAGAGATGCACCGATATATAGGCAGGTGATCGTAATCGTCCGATATTCACCGAAAAGACAAGAAATGTGTTAATTGTTGTCAATTAAATTGCTGTGAATTCACCATTCATTTAGTATTTTCTTGACTTCATGGGGTTACCTGGATTTAAAATGTATCCTAAATTCATGAATAATATATTTTTATAAAAAGTATAAAATCGGTATCGGTAGATTTTGCGGACTCAAAATCGGCATTGGCCAAAAATAACTAAAAATCCCCATAATAATCCCTTTCCTCGCCCCCATGGCCAGAGAATCTACTATTTACTATCGCTCCCAGTGGAGTCGTGTGAGCCAAAATGGCGGGCCTCATTCATGCTAGTCATCGGGAGGCAGTATGCTAATGTTTATATTTAGGATGCCAGCGACTTGAGGAAGTGAGCCAGTGCTTCTTAGAACGGAAATGTGTGTGTGTGTGTGTCCGTGCGCACGCACGCCAGATATGACACATCTCCTGGGAACCATATGGAACCTTAGAACGCCATTAAACAGAGAGACATGGTATGCATGTGGGGTGGAAAGAGATAGAGAGAGAGAGAGCGAGAGAGAGAGGGAAAGAGCGATAGAGAGAGAGAGAAGGACAATGCTAGAAAGAAAACAGTATTCTAGGAAGGAAAGGAGGAATTTGTGAAAATATTTAAAAACTTTTGAATGATGAATGATGAAAGGATCAATAGGACACAGCAGAAGGCATGTAGGATAAAGGAAGCAATGATGGAAGGAAGGAGGGGAAGGAAGGGAGGAAGGAAGGAGTGCTGTCCTAAAGTGTCTTCTCACCACTTCCCGTGCCGGGGTGAACTTCAAAGGTCACGCAGAGTCCACGCTGTTTACAGCATGCAACCGTAAACAGTATTCTGAGAACAGGATATGCTTGACTCAGTGGATGGTTACAATGACACACACACACACACACACACACACACACACACACACAGAGTGTGTTTCCAGTGTAAATCCAGAAATAAAAAGCCCAGGCTGGCAGCATTTCCTAAGCCAGTGTTTAAAACAATGGGGTGAGTTAATCCCTGGGTGTATTTCATATGCTTTCGGCAGATGTAGTGCCCGCCGCGTGCCATGAACTGCTGCTCATTCGCTCATTTCCGCGCACGCGCACGCATGCCGAGTCCACCCAATTTGGCAAAAGACAATTGCGGAGGGAACCACTAAACTCTGTTGAAAGTGGAGATTTGGCAGTTGGCCAAACACCGCGAGGAACAAGGATGCACGTGCGCGCGCGAACGCACACACATTAACACACGTGCGCGCTTGCACAGCTATCCAAACAGTTGATAGGATTACAAAAAAAGTGTGGTGGTTATTGTGCGTGATGTTAAGAGTGTTGCCCACCTATATATGCCGGCCCCAAACCGTGTTCCAGCTCAAGCCGTCCGACAGATGGCTCAACTCTCTTCCCCGCCCCGCGCACGCACGGGCGCACACACACCCGGAACCACACACCGTAATAATTATCGGACTATTGGCAAATTCTTCCCAATCGACTCGGCATGAAGGAGACGGTGATTGCTGCAATTGCTTTGACTTTGGTCACAGCAGGGGGAGTATTTGAGTGTGTGTGTGCGTTCGAGAAACAGAGATTTTGGACTGTCGTATGAGAAATATTCAGCGAAATGCAAGGGTGCGTGGGTAAAGTGTGTGGGGGGGGGGGCTGCTTCCCTATGCCTTTTTTTCCCCCTGATGGCATGCAAATAGCTATTTGCTTAAGTTGGCAGCTTTGAATGTGCAGCGCTAAGCAGGAGGCCTTTGAACAGGGCGTTCTGCTGTCGACGACACACACGCACACACACACACACACACACACACTGGCAGAGGACGGGGAGACTAGCAATAGATAGTGTCAGCGGGACGGGGGGTTGTGGAGAAGGCGTGCTTTCACTGTCCGTCATGTATGGGATGTGAAGATGGCCGCCGTCGTCACAGGCAGTACAGTTGGCTGTCGTCAGGGACGGTGGCAGGCTCACCCATTGTGAGGTGCTGGCTTTACTGTACACAGCGTTGTCCAGCAGAAGACAATGAGCTGGTTCTGCAGTGGAAAAGGCTACTGCCGTGTGTCGACGTACAATACGTCACTATGGCGATTTCCATCAAACACCAAATGGTGACTGATTTTGTAGCGGAAACAAGAGAGGGAGAGAACAGTGCGAGTCTAAGCTGTTAGCGAGAGAGGGCCACAGAGCACAGCCAGACACTGAAAGGATGGGGGAGACATATTCTGTAATACTGGTCTCAAGCTTAAGGGTATATCCACACACACACACACAGTCACTTTTAGTTGTGACATTTGCATGGATTTGCAAAGGGAGCAGAACCAGGCTCACTTGAGTTCTTGTTGCATACAAAAGCCTTGATGTTAGCATCCACACACACACACACACAGAGCGTTGACCTTTCAGGGCTTGCCAAGTCCATCGCGTCTTTGTGACTTTTCATTTGTCACAGTAATATCTGCCTAGGAAGGATGCCAAAGCCCCAGGACAGCCAGAGGATGCAGAATAACACTTGCACGCCATGTCTTCCACAGACAATACGGTTTTCGGCGTGCGCACGCGCGTGTCCGCCGTATCGGGGATGAGGGGCACGTGTTTGCGCATGCAGCGTGGGCCCCAATATCACAAATTTATGGTAATTGAAATGGCAGAGCCTTTTGGTGGCGGGGGGGTGGGGGTGGGAATGTAGTCAATTCATTCTGCAGCAAAAAAAAAAAAGGTCACCATTCAATTTGTACTCAATGGCTTGTGCGGTGCGACAGGGAAACACCTGAAAGCAAATGATCTTATCAGGCTCTTACAGGCTTCAGCACTTACCCACTGCATAAAAGCTATTTGCTGATTACTAAATAAACGCATTATCTTTTACCTTGACTTCTATGTGCTAGCTGGCGTGCGCTAGCTGGCGTATGCTAGCTAGCGTGCCCAGGGTATACAGTAGGTAAGGCGGGCGGGTTTGCCACTGCAGTGCGTACTCTTATCCGTGTCGTGACTTTGCGAGTGTCTTATCAAAGTGTGTGTGTGTGTGTGTGTGTGTGTGGGGGGGGGAGCAGGTGCAGCGAAGGTGGTGGTGTTTTCTCGTGCGTGGAGACAGCGACTTGACGTGCTGTTTGGGGGGGCTTCACAAGCCTCCACGTGTTTTTTGAGTGCGAGCACATCAAAGAGTGCTTGCGCTAGCGTGCACGTGCGTGCACGTGCGTGTATGTGCGCGAGCGCATGTGTGCGCACGATAGGAACCCTCCTCGTCGATTTCAACTGGGGATGTTAAGGGCGAGGATGAGAGCAATGGAATCAAAGCAGGGAAAGACTTTCCACCGCATCAAAGTGCATTTGGTCCGAATTGCCAGGCTGCCTCTAATTGAAATACATATCATGTTCACTTTGCCTTCGCCTTCTGTTGTTTACTATGGTAGGATGAGAGCTCCCCGGCCCTTTCCAGAGCATATGCTCCCACCTGCATACAATGCTAGCCTTTTGCAATCACTCCCCAATGCGGAACGGTCGATATAAAGCCATAAACAGCTTAATGACAAGCACCCAGCGCTCACAAACCCTTCGCCAATCCATCCATTCACAGTGTACAGTGGCAAAAATATGACCTGAAAATTGTTGCCAGGACAGAAAATTGAAGATAATAGTGTATGCTACTGCGTGAGGACATTTTCACACCTATCCCTCACTCGCACAATAAAATAGCAAAGCTATTTTAAACCACGCAGGTTCACTAAGCTGTCCTAAAAAATAAATCAGACATATTTGACTGTTTCAGAGCCTCACGTTCAAATTACCAGGAGTGCAATAAACGTCCTAACAAGATCCAACTTTAACGTGATATTTCCTAACTGCAGTGACTCAGAGTCTCTGCGCAAAGGCAAAGCTTCTGCTTTCACTTTAAACTTCCAGAGCTCCTGATTGGATAGCCAGTGTGAGTCATCCATGCGTTCAACCACTAATGCCTCAGTTGTGCCTGGAGAGACTCTTGAACTATTTGAGTCTGCTGCAGACTTAAATGCCTCAGGTAGGGGAATTATCAGTGCATTTAAGCATGCAGTCCATGTTATGTACAGTACCTACATAAGGGTTCACTCAAATAGTATAATTAGGTACTAGGTACAGTATAACTAGTCTGCCCACAATGGTATGTGTATATTATTTATCAAAGCTCAAAAACCTAAAACATAAGCCAATGGAATTACAACAGAAATGCTCTGTTACATATTACTTCACGCTCGTGCCAAATAACCAAACCGAGGGATCAGCGTTCCCATTCATGGCATACTGTACTGTACAGTTACCTGACTGCAAAAGGAGATGGCACAGGTGCTAGAGCAGAAACACTGCATTTAACTTAATTTGTGGACTACGCGTTAAAATGGTTGTTGTTAAATCAATACATAAAGAAATAAATAAAAACAGACGTTTGCAAGGAAAGCTATTGGGAGTGTAATCGCCGACCTGAGCTACTTATGAGAAAATACTGTACACACACACACTCCACACGCACACTCAAAAGCATTTGCACAAGCTACACACACACACACACTCCACACGCACACTCAAAAGCATTTGCACAAGCTATACACACCCCCCCCCCCACACACACACACCCACACACATGCACTCCACAAGCACACTCAAAAGCATGCACAAGCCACACACTCCAGACACTCCACACACACAAAAATACACGGACACACTTCATACATACAGATCTGGGATCGATTGGCCTTTCCTGGAGAGGGGAAGCTGTCCATCAGCCCAAGACTGATAGCGCTTCACATCGAATCAGGGCACTAACTTAAGGCTCTCTCTCCTCTTAAGGCTTCTCCACCCACCCACTCTCTCTCTCTCTCTCTCTCTAACCATAAACCAGCTTCACCCTCTTTCACCTCCCAATTACTTGATTTCTGTTCAGTTCTGTATTTGTGTTATACTAGTATCACATACACACACATACACACACACACACTCACACACACGCAGTTAAAACCTCTATACATGAGCAAATAAAACAGGACACCTTCCTCTGGCCTGATGTGTGTGTGCGTGCGTGTGCGTGCGTGTGCATTGTTATGTGTGTGTGTGTGTGTGGGGGGGGGGGGTGTTAGCAGTGGCTTATTCGCTTAGCATATCTAGCCAGGTTAAAGTGGAATGGCCCTGAAAGGCTCTCAACTGAGATTACCGCTGTTGCTAAATATAGCCGTGAACTCAACCACCAATACACACACACACACAAAATAAAGCCACGAACAGTGTTGAATGTAGCCAGAAAAAAGGCATTTGCCTTGCTTATTCATACAAATACAGCACACACACACACACACACACATATGAGGAGGTAACCACTAGGGGCCGAGGATCAGCTGGGGCAAAGGCACCAAACCTGTCACAATCAACAGCAATGGCCTATTGGGAGTGTGTGTGTGCGTGCGTGCGTGCGTGCGTGCGTGCGTGCGTGCGTGCGTGCGTGTGTGGGTGCGTGCGTGAGAGACACCCAGCCAGGCAACGAGCGCCATGAGCTACAGATGCTCCCTCGCTACCTCTCCAAATTTTCCCTGAGGGGTACTGTTTTTTCCAAGTGATTTTCCTTCTCCTCACCCCCCTCTATTCTACATGCACCCCCCCCCCACACACACACACACACACACAGGTAGGCTTGCAATGGTGAGTGCACTGTATTTGTTTATGCCCAGCAGTTGATGTTGTCGTTGTAGTTTCTTTTGGAGTAAGGGGGGGCTAGGTGTGGGGGGGTGTCAAAGTGTCATTGGGTCACAGATCCTCCTAGACATAACTCTGTGTGTGCGTGTGTGTGTGTGTGTGTGTGTGTGCATGCCCATGTCACAAACTCACGCGTATCTGTGTCTCTCTAGGCCGAAGACCCCTCTGCACTAACAGAGAAAATAAATGGGAGGGGTGTGTGTGTATGTGTGCACGTGGTTGGGGGGCAGGGGAGGGGGTCGCCGCTACGACGAAAGCATAGTTTATTCTAATAGGGCTCACTTGAGGAAATCATATTATACAGTGCAATATGATAATTCATACACCCTTTGCAGGAGCGTTGAACCGGCTCAGGCGGGTGTACTCTAAAATGTCAGCATAAATTTGCGAAAATAAACGCAACCGGCATTCGGCGGTGGACTGAAGAGAGAGAAAGAGGGTCTCTGCGTATTTGTGTGTGTGTGAATGCATGTCTGCACTCCATGCACGTGTGTGTGTGTAGGTCTATGTTTGCATACTATGTGGGGAGGGGTGCCTATGTTTGTATATTGTGTGTGTGTGTGTGTGTGTGTGTGTGTGTGTGTGTGTGTGTGGATGTGCGTGCCTGTTTGTATACTGTGTGTGTGTGTGTGTGGCACCTCCTCTTTCTGCATTAGCTCACATGAGCGCCTATCTTCCACAAGTGTGGGAGATAATCTATGTTTAGCCAGCGTTTGCAGGAGAGGGAGGTGAAAAGATGATGGAGGAATTGGGGGAGGTCGGGGAAGAGAGGCCATTGGGGTACGGGCTTAGAAGCGGGCGTTTGTGATTGCGGGAGCGTTTCGACGACGACTCCCGCTAAAGCCTCATCCCCCCCATACGCCCCCCACCCCCGGCTAAAGACGGCCCAATCAGTGTAAACTACCGTCGCTTCGCAGTAAGCACGGCAAACATCTGTCTCAGAAATACGCTGAGACGAGAGCACCCACTGGAAACACACACACACACACGGCTCAGGCCCGCGGTGAGACCACAGGAGAAGGGTTTGGGAGTTACACAACCCATGCAGAGCTATGCCCCCCACCCCTGCACGCAAAGCATTTTCATATGCATTACCCAAGTAATGCCCTAAGCATCCAGCCTCTCTCTGTTTTACCGCCGGAAAAGCCTCCCGCCTATTATTTAAATTCCGCTGGCTTTTGCATTAAGCCGCGGATCTGTCAGGCTACCCATCCCCCGTGCCTCTATCTGCCTGCTGTATATTACTGTACATCTGTCTTCATGTGTCAAGTCAAGTCGAGCCTTATTTATACAGCACGTTTCATACACGGGGAAATTGAATGTGCTGCGCGCACAAAGGGGAATGGGTACAAAAGGCATTTACACGTAGACGAAATAGATAAAGTAGTAGAAACAATGCACATTTAAATAGGGCATGCATAAAAACAGTAAACATGCTAAGTGAGCCTAACTGGTTCCAACTATTGAAATATTCCCACATTCATTCCTATAATTTCCTCAAAATTAAATGTAGTGCAACGGTTTTATTATTTTCATAATTCATCAATCTGTAGATTATATATTGGAGTAATCTATGTGCTTTTTAGACTGTACAATGGCAATAAAATAGGGTAATAAGGCACAAAATCTGAAGCAGACTTTATCATATTAGTGTGATATGTTGATGAATGATGAAACCGTTCTCCTAGGAGAAATAAGGACATGAAGGGAGAGAGAGAGAAGAAATGAAGACAGGGAAAACAGAATGAAGAGAAAGAACAGAAGGAGATACATTTGGAAAGTGAGATAGGTAGAGTAGTGAGCTCAGACTTTCGGACCCCACTGTACTGTGAAAAAGATTGTCTTGAGTGGCTGATGGCAAAAAGCAGCGTTGCCACATTCTGACTGTACTCTGGTAATTTGTGTCAGAAGACCTTAGAGGCCTGGATGGCTCAAAAGCCACAATCGTATCTACAATATAATGAGGAGTCAGACCCTTCAGTGTAAAAAAAAAAAAAAAGTAGGATCTTAAAAATCCAATCATTGCTGATACAAGGAAGCCAGCAGCATTCCCTGAGTTTGAGCCGGCTAACAATTATTTTGGGGAGAGCAGACCAAAAAGACTGTTGTAGTAGTAGACATTGTTTACATGCCTGCTGAAATTTAGGTCAGCGTCAAACATCAATCAATCAATCAATCTTTATTTATATACCACTTTTCATACAAATTCATGTAACACAAAGTGCTTCACACTACG
>JAODTR010005880.1:0-11113 GCA_025399935.1 Amblyopsis rosae
TTTTGATCGGTAGTGTGTGTGTGTGTGTTTGTGTGTGTGTATATATATATATATATATATATATATATATATATTAGTAAAATAAGCATGAGAAAATAATGACTAGAATGTGTGAGAGCTTTCCCAGAGGTATGCACTTTTATTATTGTTTCTGTGTGGATTGCAGAAATGTATAGAGGTATTGAGTTTCTCAGAATATACATTTTGCTGAGACTACAAAACAAATTTTATAAATTGGCTTTATGGAATTGCCATGTTTTAATTATTTTTCAACATGGTCACATATGTCAATTTGCATAGTTACTAAAAATGTAAAACTCTGATTGGCCTTGTCTAATTACTTACTTAACGTCGGGTAATTACTTAACCCGATTAACCTTTGACATACAGTAGCATAACACGATTTGTTCATGGCCTTATAAGTGTTGATAGTCACACACGTGAACTAATCCGATAGGAAGACCATGGGACATAATTCGATATTCGTATAGCCAACAGACAGTAAAGATTATAGTAAGCGATTGTAAGTTACAATAATACACTTTTTTATTTTTTATTACCAAATATTTCCTCGTGGTCAGCTAGCTGCTCGTTTTCTGTGCGTGCTGCAAAAAGAATATGGTGATTCTACACACCACAGGATTCGTCAATAGGAGCACAATGTGGTGCAGACAGCACCACACCACAATATCATAGCCGTCACAATGCGGAGCTTCTGAGGGAGCACCCTATGGCATTGAATAAAGGTAGCGGTGTTTTTGTTTTGATCAATTCAAATATCAACTAGCATTTTCCAGAATGATGGGCTGTACCTTTAATAGACTACAACGAGCAGCACAATTTACTTGAAATGTTCTGTCAGCGTGCTAACTCAAAGCTGCTGTCTGTCTGCTTGCGCACCATGGGCCAAAGTCTCCTGACCCTCTCCTTGCATACCTGAGGTGTTGCTTACTGCTGAACCACAAGACCAGGCCTGAAGCACCGTTTCTGACTTCTGTTGCTCTCTCCACCTTTTGCCCACTCTCTCCTCCAGCGGTAGAGCTCGCAGTTATTTCCTGCTTCCCTCCACACCTGTGACGGTTGGAAAGCATGCAGTCTAGTAATGTGCTAGTATTGATGGTCAATAGATGGTCAATAGAATAATGTGCTAGTATTTATGGTGCTAATGGAAACACACATCAATACTACCACATTATTATGGAGAACTGCCACATCCTCTTTTATAGAGACCAAAGTTAAGTGTCGAAACCAGATTTCAGTTGTTAAACATGTTTCTTTAAGCAAAAAGTCAAGTACTGTATTTATTTCCATAATTTATTTATATTGGCTTCCAAACAAATATTATAGCCCTCTGCATTCGAGTAGCTATTAAAAAAATGTTTTACCTGTAGTGCTGCAGTACACGGACAGTGGTACTGTGGGTGGATTTCTCTCTCTCAAAGAATGCGTTGAGAGGGGTAAAATTATATTAAGCTATAGCTAATAGAAACTAGCACACCTGCGCAGACAAATGCATGCCTCTGTGACCCCAGGTTTATTATGTTTTCCCTGCACAGTGTTTTGACCACTTCAGTTTGTAGTGCCCACTGTGCCATCATATCTGGACGATGACGAGGAGCGGCTTGGGGAGTGTTTATTCATTTCAATATCTATGTATGAAAGAGGCTGTTTTTAAGTAGTGCGTGAGCAGCTCCACGCCTCTATCAAATTAACACTCTAGTAGATACTGTTGTAATGTATCTCGCCTTGCCTTGCTGTTTGCAATTTCAATTTCACCTTTTCATTCTTGAAGCACTCTGGCAATTTAATTTTCTCTCTCTCTCGCTCTCTCTCTCTCGCTCTCTCTCTCGCTCTCTCTGGAAGTCATCTCTCCAGTCTTTCTCCCATCACAGTGTTGGAGACGCCGGGGAGCTAGAGTGCGTTTGGTAGGATGTTTACGCACATCATCTCTAAATTGTTTGGCTCAATCTCAGAGAGCAGCGCTGTTATTAGAACGGTTTATTTATCTGATTTGGTGTTCAGGGAAATAAATGTGTCATTATTTGTATGTAATTAAAAATGATTCCCATAGGCAGGCAGTGTTTCCAAAGCAGTTTGGCGCTAGCCCAACTCATGTTTTCTTTGTAGTTTCTTTTCTGGACTGTGTGTTTTATTTATTTTTTATTTTTGGTAATTCTGTTTTAACTGTTTGAGCTGTCTAATCTTAATATAGCTGGAATCCTTCTGCATCTTTGACCTTTACGTTTCATGTGAAAACTGGTTAGGTTAGATTATTTCCTAGTACTTGTGTAAAGGGAAGCTACACTGCTATATGCACAAAGTCTAATGTAGTAATATTGTGGTCCCAGATAACTATTAGGCACATGTACTGTACATTTTTATGTACATTTTTGTTGATAAGGTTGACAAGGTTGATAGCGATGCTGTTTGTTGGTTGTAACGTTTCTGCTTGCCATAGAATGTGGGACATTAGTTTCCCCTCCAATTCAGCCTCTTGGTGCTTGGCATATGCTTCCTTCAGAATAACTGTTTTAGAGATGTCCTGACATGGAAGTCAGTGTTCAAATCCATACTGTAGGTTGCTATCCTTCTAAAGCTCAATATTATTTGTAGATTGTCTGGATTGTTTATTGTTTGCTTGCTATTATTCATGCTATGTTAATTTATCCGACTCATGACACATGTGAAACCTGCAGATTGTAAAAAGATTGTTTATTGATGCGATTTAATTTATGAGTTACATCACTCTGCTGTCATGGCTGGACCATTATTAGATACTGTTGGAAATTGCTGGAAGGATTTACTACATTGTATTAAGTCTGTCATTTATTTGTTATGAAATGATAATTAATACTTATTGGCATATTAAGGACATAGTTTGATAAGCTAAACATTGGAAATGGGGATAGTGCTAAAAGCATAGTTTTAATTTATTTTTGGGAGGAAAGGCTCACAAGTAATGGTGACAATATTTAGTTTGCCCGAAAGCAGAGGTTTTCAAACTTCCTCTGGTGGTGCGTAAGAGGACATCTGAATTATACAAATCAAAACAATGTAAACACATCTAAGTTACTATAAATAAAAAGACATTAACAATAGAACCGAAGATACTTGTTAATATAATTTTTTTCAGTACCCTGCTAAATGCATTTTTAAATTGCGAACTAAAAATAGAGCAATGGAAAGCTTAGCAATTTCAAAAAAACAGTATAAGCACAAGGCCTTTTTCAGACACTTCGATAAAGCAATATTTTTCTAAAGTGCAATGGAAACATGTATTTATCATTTAGGCTAAGTAACATTACATCACTACTCTGAGCAGCCATTAAAAGACAGAGGGCAATATGCGCTTCTCAGTTGGAAACAATCCCACAAGCATGACAAGGCGCTGCGCAACTCATCAAATGTTAAGCGGGTCATCCAAGTTTTGGATCTACATGGTGTACATTTATTGCAGACTATGATCTTCCAGTGATAGAAATCACTAACAATTGTCCGCTGCAGGTAGGCCTATATGAGGCTTACCTGTCCATCATTGAATGCCCCCCCCTCCCTCGCCTTTGATTCAACATCTCGGATGCAATCGAAACAGAGAACTTACTTTTGTTCTCATGACCGTCCCGGCCTTTGTGTGGAGTTTGCATGTTCTTTTGTGTCTGCGTGGGTTTCCTCCGGGTGCTCGGGTGTCCCCCACTATCACAAACATGTTCGGTTCACTCTCTAGTCAATGCCATCCGACTAGTGACACTGGCTTAAATCAGGAGGTCGGGTGCTGCACAGCGGCTGCCCACTGCTCCCTTGAGGGATGGGTTAAATGCAGATGAATTTTGCTATGTGTATGTGACAATAGAAACCCGTTTAGGATACTGTTGTTGTGTTTGGTCTGCACCACTTTGTTGAAAAAAAGATGGCAGTCTGCAAAACAGACTTTCTGTCAGGTTCTGCGGGCGAGTGGACCCAAAATGCACGACAGCAGGGTAAGTTGAACACTGATTTAATGATGAAAGCAAGACAAGGACAAAATGACAATGAACCGCCGAACACAAGGCATAACTCAAGAGCTTATAAATGAAGACACAACACAGGCCATTGGACAGAACGTAAGGGAGCAGGTGAAACCAATACACAAACAACACAGGGAATCAGAAGGGCGGGGGAAGACAGCAGGCGAAAAGAACAGAAACAATAGCCAGGGCAATGGGGGGCGGACCGTGACAGCTATTTTCTCGATAAATTGGAGTAATTGCATCCTAAGCAAAAAATGACATCAAACTCCCTCTGTATGTTGCAATCTGAGCTCCTCTGTTGGTTTTCACAATGAGTGCGTGCTTACGGCTTGTGTGTGTGTGCAGTGGGGTGGTGGGGGGGGTAACAAAACGTGTTTTTGAGATGATGGTGCTCCAGTGTGACATCTAGTGGCTTAAAATGTCAGTCAGTTTAGTAACAGAACTGGGCCACAGAAAACCCAGCCCTCATAAAACAAAGAAGAGTTAAGTAGTCTTTTGAGAGTGATTATCACAGTCAGGCAGTGTGACAGAACAGTCCTAATGTCCTTCACATCTGCAGTGTGCTGAGGAAGCAAAAAGTGCAGCCCTGGTCATGGAAAATCCTTTAGTTTCTCTGAATACTTGATGTTGTCTTTCTTCTCTGGCTGTGTTCCTTTCCCTGGTACTGAACTCTGCAGCTTAATATCATTGAAGTTAGTACATCTCTTTTGATTTGTTTGATAATGAAGGTGCTCTTCGCAATTCTCAGTTAGATGAACACTTATTTAAAGATACAAATCAGGATTGTTGGTAGAGAGGGGTTGTGAAAAGGAAGCCGGCTTGGGGACAGGCGGCGGGAGCTGACGCAGCAGAGAATTAGCGGGGAAACAATTGGAAGAGAACAAGCCGGGATGCCCAGCGAGGGGGCGGGGGGTAAATCAAACTGCGTGAGTGAGCGTGGAGAGCCTTGGAGATGGAGGATACAAAGACGTTGATTGATGGCAGAACGGCAAATCGGTTGTTTATCACTGGAGCCGAGACTGTGTTAAGTAGGGTGAGGGGGTGTGGGTGACTGCTGCATGAGAAAAATAATAATTTTGAAGTAGTAGAGTATTGGGGCTTGAGGCAAAACATTTTAGAATCTCTTCTTTTCAATGAAAATGAATAAGGCAGGGATGATGTAAGTGCAAGGATGTGAGGAGAGAAAGCTGGTTGTTGATGGGTAGGCTACATAAAGTATTTAGTGCATTTTCTAATCCATGACCCTCCAGATTTTCTTAACTAGTTTACTGTTTCAGCATCAATTCAATCAATGAATGCTGCAAAACATAAAACGTGTGCTGAGCACAGCTTAATAGGAGTGATACATGGGTTGTGTGGTGACGTGTTTTACTACTACTATCGTGTTTTTGTATTTGTTTTATCTTAATTTTGTTTTCATCTATTTATGTATAGCGCTCTGTTTATTCCTGACCTTTTTTTTTATCCTGTCAGGAGACGGTTTCAAAGAATTTGTACAGTATTAGGAAATGTCAGCTAATAAGCTAAATAATTTGAGCAAATTACTTGAGAGAGACATACAGATGTCGGACCTCTAAAGTGACACTCCTGTCGCTCCTGTAATATATTACTCCTGTAATATATTCAGTATTGTGATCCATTTCCAACCCTTCCTCCAGGCTTTAGCCTTGTGATGGTGCAGATATTATTATCAATGTCACCAAGGAATAATCATGTCATACAGACTCTTCTACCTGGGTTATAATGCGCTGATGAATTGGAGCTTTAAAGTGTAAACGGGAGGAAAGCAATGTCTGGTCTTGCAGGGTGTTTGGCTGTGGGTTTGTGTGTTTTTTAATGGAACAGGTGTTCCCTTATCTGGCTGATATGAGAGCTGGGAAATGAATTTGCTCCTGCCTAATTTACATTCATACGGAATAAAGGAATTGAGGAGCAACAAGGTTTTTCCTCACAATCTGCAGCATTTCCATTAATTTGATTTTGAGCAACGTTGTTTCTGTATCAGCTGCGTTTCTGATTTAATCTTGTTTTGCGCTGTTAATGGAAGAATAATGCAAAACCATGATGATAATAAGGAAGTGTAGCATGTAGCACTGTCACATTCTCGCAATATGTATGAAAGGAGAAAATCGAAGACTATCACTAGCAGTACATACAATCATCAAGAACAAATGGACACAACTCTTCCTTCATTTAGATAGAATAGGTTGAGGCAATGAGATTGTACCGCTTCTGCTAGAATTGTACAATAAATCTATTTCTGTGGTTTTACTAAGCGCAGCTTTTTATTAAGTAGCATTTTACAAAGATGACAAGGCAATTAGGAATAGTTTTAAATATTCTGTTAGTTACGTTGTTGAGTTTTAATGTTGCCAGTAAATATAACCTTCATAGAGCTGCAATCTCTACAGAGGGAAATACCACCTGCAGTGGCATTTCACTAACAAGGCCGGGAGGGTGTAGCCCAACATTTCAATATGGAGTATGTATAGTTATTTTCATACTGGATGTAGATGATCAAACATCTAATAACGATCTATGAATTAAAACAAAAACAATATGTGATGAAGCTAATAACAATTGTGAAGTGGCTGTCGTGTTTGTGCGAAGACCACATTTCCGGTTTGTACACACACACACGCGCACACAGTGTGTCAACAAGTTGCTTCATATCAAAAGACTGGAAACAGTGGAGTGATGACTCATGCCTTCGGGGTGGGTGTGGGGGTTTAAGGTTGAAAGGGGTTTGCCTTCCTGCTCCACAAATACTCTGATGTACATGTAGGGCATGAACAGGTTAATTATGGAAGCAGAGGCACACATTTAGGGATGAAGACGCATTGGTTTGGCCAGAGGCTCCAAAGCTTCTTTTTTTATTAAATTTTTTTTTCCAAGAACCCAATTTCTCAAAACCCCATTGTGCTGTATTTTTACAGCAGTAACGCTACTGAAATTGGAAGGACACGTTTCGGGTGAGTTTGACAGTTTTCTCAATTGGGCCCCTTTTACATTCTAATCTATGAAATCTTGACAGTGGAGAATTGCCAGATTTCTGGAATTCCCCTTTTAGACAAACTGCTGGTGTACACATTGTTTACACGTACACACATTAATATATGGCTATTACGGTCAAGCGGGAGCATTTGTGTGCTGCTTGCCAAGTGGACCACGTGCTGTCACTGCGTCGCCTACGCCTGTGACTGGTCTGTCGTGACTGGTCTGTCGCACCTGGTGCTACGCATTACCGATGCTGTCCACAACTCTGCGTATCTGGCGTCCCCCACCACAGCCCGTCTGTGTTGCTTCGTGCAAACGCCCTCCATTGAATCATACATTAGACATGAAAGTAGAGAGCTAGACTGAGAGGTCCAGTGGCATCTAGATAGATTTTCATCATTATTAAAGTTTAAGTCAGCTATTCCAAGCTAAATGTAAGCTAATATACTTCTTTGTCAAATTCAACAAATATCTCTTTGCATTTCGCTAGCTTACTGTTCTCTGTGTGCGTTGAAAAAATAACTGTACTTCTACACAGCCCTTGCTCCGTAAGTTGGAACATGAACAAAGTGGTGAATGCTGCTCGTATCAACTGCCATAGTACTTCACTTTGCTTCACGATGCATTTCGGGCGCCGTGGAGTGATTCTGTTTTGATTTGAGTTTGAAGTTAGCAAGAACGACTGACCCTGCCTTTAATACCGATGAGTTTGCCACATAGTTTCGATTTTGCACTGTAATTATATTGATTTGAGTCGTCGGTCTAGTCTTTTGGTGGAGTTCTGTGTGTGTGTGTGTGTGTGTGCGTGTGCGTGCTACGTGGAGTTAAGCAAGCCACACAAGGGCCTGTCAGAGGTCTTGTCCTGTAATTTAACACAGTGTGGCAGCAGCATGTCTGCCATTAGGCCTTCCCTGTCACATCCCAGCCACGTGACACGTGACTCCCTTGGCCTGGTTCTAATAGAATATAATTTCACAGACAGGGCTAAGTGTTCACGTCACTTGCTGCCCACAGCACATCGCATTTGCACTGGTGAACAGCAACAAAAAGAAAGAATCAAAGGGATTTATATCAGCGTGACCCAAACCCCCCCCATTCCCCCAACCCCTCCAAAAGTGTCAGTGGGAGCTCATTCCTAAATTAGTGTTGCCAATCAATTATTTTATGCTATTAAAATAAGTGGTTTATGGTAGACCATCCCCCCTGAAATAGATACTCTTTCATGCTTGCAGGTGCTTGCATGGTCTCCTTGGGGGTCATGGGTCAAAAGTTAGAAAACAACTGTTATGAAAGGGAGGATGTAATGCAGAGCAGACAGTGCAGGCTACTCTTTATTCCCTACACCCAGTCTGTATTGAACTGAATGCATAAAAAGGGTGGGGAAAAAAATCTACCATTTCTAATCTGATTTTGCCGTTCTTGTCTGCCAAGCTTTGCGCAAGTCAATCTCCTACTCTTCATTATCCTTCTTTTCTGGTCTTTCAGTCAGTCTGTTGTGTTCCCTCACTATGGAGCCATGGTCTCCATTCTCTCTCTAGAGTAACCAAGGGTGCTGGAGTAGCTGTTACCCAGGAGGGTTATTGGCACACAGGACATGATGACATGAACACTACATCACTTATATCACATTTGTAATGGCCTCTTATGCCACACTATTGGGATTATTGCACTGCATACTACAGTAATAGCCTGAGCATAAATCAGTTTAGCATTTTCTAATTGCAGAATGTTGCCATACAGTATGTATACAGTGAATGCCCCTACAGACATGGCTGTTGCATTAAATGATCACTTTGAGCAGAGTGTGGTTGAATACAGTGTGTTATGTGGTGAGGAATGACACTATCGCTGATTAGAGTCTCCTCTGGGAGGCCCTCTTATCCCATGCGCCGCAAAACCAGAGCTACAGCAGCATCCATCAGCTACACTAAAATCACTGTAAATGTACTTTGTTTACTACATGTAATTGTGTTTCTGAGTTAAAAGCCACTGTAAAAAAACTAGCCTGTCTGTTCTAATTGGTCAGTTGCATTAAAATGCATCACTTTTTATAAGTGATGCCTACTACTATAGCCTGTTAAAAGCCTACTACCTCTATTGCTTATTGCAACAATTGTATTAATCTATGTCAATGACAATTGGTATTGAATATTAATTTAGTAATTTGAATCTATACATGAGTGTAGTATTGTTATGATTGGGTAACTGGGTATGCCACAGTTGTCTCTCACAGTTGGTTTTGTCAAAGAAATGTTGATTGATCTTATGGCAGAGCCATATCTTTTAATGATGTAATCACAGGTTGTTTGTGCTATAATCAAATAATTTCCCTTGATGAGTAGACTAGTCACCAAATGATGTTTAATCATCAATCACTTGCATTGAGTGGCTTGAAGAGATACCCCTGACAGGGAGATTCAGTATGCTTTTATTTATGTATTAATTGTCCCACATTGACTGTCACAATGTACTTTAATTATATGCCTTTATCATGTGGTTAATCTGTACATAGACAGATCTGTTATCTCTGAATTCCCCTGAAACACTCCATTAAAGCCAAACGTACGTTTTTTTTTTTCTCCTGTTGAAACCACTTAAGTATATTGACTGACATCATTTAGGATTACAGTGACTGCAACCTTAACCCCATCACCTCCAAAGATGTAAAACACGTGAGCTAGGCCTGTTCTTCATATTGGTACAAGCACAGGACCACTTCTGTGATGCTACTGTACAGTATTGTATATGGATTGCCCTTCCTAATGCAGGAGTCAATGCCTCTCAGGAAGTCTGGCCTTTTGAAATGTCAGTCATTTCAGAGACTATCTATTTTGACAGGACATTTCCATTTGCGTTTTCTACTTTTCATTTTTTAAGTGCTCTCCATTTTAATAAACTTTACTGTATACAATATTCTAGATTAACAGGTTTTACTGTCAGGAGTATAAAAGGCCCCTTTGATTCTTATACGGGTCACAGAACAACTCTTACAAGATCTGTTCTCCAGCCAATGGGAACCAGTCAATCTTATTTAAGTTTCATGCACTTGACCTTAACACCAACCTTTAAACACTCAGATGAAAGTGCTTTACTTTTACAAAGGTCACTCCCACATATTTCTTCAGTTCCCATCAGTACAGTGCTTGGCGGAGGAGATTTAAAGGGTAAACCAGTTAACTTCTGCTCTGTGCCTACATCATGAATCTATTCCTGGACATATTTAGCCTTGATATTCTTCTGTTATGGAGCAAATTGACAGTTTGTGAAAGCTTACTTGAACAGAGGTGATATTTATAGAGGTGGTTGTTGTAATACAGTTTTCTTGATGTGAGTGATCTTTCATTGGTTGTTCTTTATCCCTGTGTGATTACTGTATGTCCTCCATATTATCATCTCACAGTATGTAGCCTTGTTCTGTATTATACCAGAGAGGTTGATTATTTTGTCAGAACTACTACAGTACTACTACAGTACTGTATGCCAACCCAAAACCGAGCGACAGCTTAGCTCTCATGTGGACTACCTAATACAGTAGCACAGCTGTTGTGGCTCATCGGCTAACCAGGGCTCTGTAATAGCTTTTCAGGTTAGTGTAGGTTTCGCTGCAAAAATGTAATTCAATAATTCAGTTGATATTTTTGGTTATTATTGCTATGGGGACAATAGATTATATTTAAAAATGAACACAGCCATCAAAAATACAGTATCTTACTATGAAAATAATGTCCTTTTGAAGTCTGTAATGTAGGGCTAAACGATTTTGGAAAATGCAATTTTTCTGACATTGCGATTTGATTTGGGATATAATTAATATGATTTAAGTTCTATATACACTCACACACACACACACACACACACACACACACACACACACACAGGTGTGTGTATATGTATATATGTAGCGGGTCAAGTACAATTATTATTATTAATATTATTAATATTCAAACAGGGCACCACCCACTCACTTATTTATAACATCCCTAAATATCTTACCAAGGGAAGTCCGCGGGGAGTGGGGACTGCGGACAGACTTTGTAATGGATCAGTCAAACATCTCTCTGGACCCAAAATTAAGTTCTTTTCATAACATTGACCCTTACGTGTGTACA
>JAODTR010005881.1:0-11113 GCA_025399935.1 Amblyopsis rosae
CTGTAACTGTATCACTGTGGGTCTTAATACTGTAACTGTATCACTGTGGGTCTATACACTGTACCTGTATCACTGTGCGTCTATACACTGTAACTGTATCACTGTAGGTCTAATACTGTACCTGTATCACTGTAGGTCTTCTCAACACTAACTAATAACTATACTGTTAACTTTTACAGTCAAAGGAACAACATAAAAAAACCTGGTCTACCAATCACAAGGCACTATGGAGTGGAATGGAGACCCTCACCTAGCAACCACCCACCTCTTCATGATTCAAGAGGAACCAAACACGCACAGAGCTCCACACACATACATACACACACACACTCTAC
This sequence comes from Amblyopsis rosae, assembly GCA_025399935.1. Lineage (NCBI taxonomy): Eukaryota > Metazoa > Chordata > Actinopteri > Percopsiformes > Amblyopsidae > Amblyopsis > Amblyopsis rosae. Next base: position 336 of record JAODTR010005881.1, read on the forward strand.
ACACAAACACAAACCCCCACAAACACCCCCCCCACACACACACACATACACGTACTGTATAATTCATCACCCTGCCCCCACAGTGTGCAGGGCCCAGGCTGTGTGCTGCCACAGGCTTACCACTAGATGGCAGTATAAAGCCAAGGTAGCTGCCTGCAGTGAGACAAGAGGGGAGATACAATACTCTGTCTTTAAGCTTGCTAACTGTCCCGTCTTAGCCGAGACCTCCCTTGTCCCCTACTGGACCTCCCTTGTCCTCCCTTGTCCCCTACGCCGGGATAGAACCATGTAAGATAGAACCATGTAATGCATTTCTATGGGAGCAAAAATTGAATGCTTCTGGTCTTTCTGCAACAGTTTGTTGCAGAAACACCGTTATGGCCTCAGATTGATCATAGGTACTTGGGATGTAATGTAATGAACGCCAAGTACTCATTAACGCCGCCAGAGAGAAATAATGGGATATACTATTGGTTTGTTGTGTAGCCCACAGGCTAACTATTGTGTGTGTGTGTGTGTCTGTATGGTTTCGTGTGTAGCCCACAGGCTAACTATTGTGTGTGTCTGTATGGTTTCGTGTGTAGCCCACAGGCTAATTATTGTGTGTGTCTGTATGGTTTAGTGTGTAGCCCACAGGCTAACTATGCCATGTGTGTGGGCACCATTTGACCCTTCACACTGCTGGAGATTTGGCCAATCAAAACGCAACAGGTCATTCGCTGTGTCTGTGACCCCGGATTGCACATCACCCTGCCAGCTGTTGCCAAGCAACACAACACAATGCCCCTATGCAGAAGACAACTATGAGTAAATACAGTTAGGCTTTAAAGGCAGGGTCAGTCATTCTCCAGAACGCTTGCTAAATTAGAGCTCAAATCAAAACAGTATTCCTCCGCCGTGCGCTCCACACATCGAAACGCACTGTGAAGCAAAGCGTAATACTATGGCTTAGTTGTTGTGAGCGGTGTTTGTATGATTGACATCAAACCTCAAAGAGCTGTGTGATAGATCATCTCTGGTTCCAAAGCTACGAGATGATCTGCATATTACTGCGTATTACTATATCACCATGAATATTCATTCATTACAAAACACAAAACAGGGTGTTAGATAATTGTAATGTCATGCAGTTCAACAAATGTTCAACTGAAATGAATGCTTCAGAATTATGACTCTCTTTGTCATGGATTTGCCATTGGATTTCATATGTAGCACTACATTATACCGCCAGGGGGCAGAGTCTATATACTTTTAAATCCAACATGGGTTTAATTATCAGCAACATATTCTTAGCAAGCACAACATTATTTTCTCGTACAAATGTGGCTACTGCTGAACAGTCTGCATGCAGAACTACAATGGAGATCAAGCAGTTGATGAAGCTCCACAGAACAAAAATGCCCTCAGACACACCATCACAAACAGTGCTCCTGTTCTCCTACAGGCCATGGTTAGTGAGGTAGAGATGCCCGATACATTGATCACACTGATTGGGCCAACCGACAATCATCACTGCACTTAGGACTTAGAAATCATTCAAACAATCACTCAAATGTCAACACACACATGCACACACAGAGTATATACATGTGCTCTCTTATTCACACTAGGGCTGGGCAATATACCGGTATATCGGAATTTTTTCTAAAGAGATATCAAATTAGACAATATCGTTTATATTGGTATAGTTATATTATGTGTTTATTCATAACTTTTTCGATTTGTTCGTCTCTCCCTCCATGCCTTCACTTGGCCAGAGGAGTGGAGTCAGGAGTCCGGACCTGTTTTTTCTCTATGTCTGAAGGATTTAGCCCACTTTATAGAAAATACCGATAGTATCGGTATTCAACCGAAATATATCGGGATATTATTTTTAGTCCATATCGCCCAGCCCTAATTCACACAGTCATCTGGGCACACTGGAAGAACCATATGTGGGTTATACTGTACGTACAGACAGTATGCTTACAGGTGAGCACATAATATGGATAGAGGCCAGGACATTTTGCCTGGAGACACAACCAGACCCCCAAAGGGCCTCTCCCTCGTAATGCATTAACAGCACCACTGAAAGAAATACGCAACAGTCAGCCAATGGAACTAGGCTTAACAAACTGAGTTGTTTGTCTGTCAGTGTGACTTTACAACAAGTACACCCGTCAATAGCTAGAGGTTATACTTTATGTGGAGGGAGAAATGTCTCAGAAGTCTTTGTAAAGTAGCATTGCCCACAAACAAATATACACCAGTCATGGAAAGCAAACAGGAGAGATTTCAGCGACTAAATATGTTTTCTCAAATGTCAGTGAAGGATACAGTGCAGAGCTTTGCACAAATGTGTCTAATATGTCATAAGTGACATGACAAGCACAGATTGGGGCAGGGGATTAGTATTCTTCCAGCTCACAGGGTGGAAACTCTAGTCTTCTCCTTAACGCGTAAAGGAGAGTTTGAGTAATGGATCTTGTCAGATGATGTTAATTGGCTTCTGGGGACACATTAGGCTTCCACTGCCCTTTAATGAGAATGTGTGAAAACACTCGACTGCACTTAAACCAGTGGCTGGGCTCTGTCATCTGTATAAGGCAGATATAACTCATTAACAAGCACATAGTGGTTCGTTTGTATTTACCCAACCCTGCCATACAGCATCGGATATGCTAATATAGCCTATTGTTTGCAAAGGCTACATTAAGACAGCATGTTGTGGGGTATTCACATACAGCTACGCGGTATAGCACCATATTAGCAGCACAAGACCGTCCTGATCTCACGAGCTTCAGTTTAATTTCGTGAGAATCAGTCTGGAAGCCTCGGAATCATTTTGAATGTGTCCGAGTAGCAACTGAACTTTCTAATCAGCGCTCTAATCAGCCCTTAAATGTGCACACCTAAACTGCAAGCATGGTCATGTATGTTTTCCCTAGTATGCTAACCGCTAACACAGACACACATGGTTGTGGGACACTAAAACGAACAACAATGTGGAATAGCTAAATGCTGCAGGCTGCAGGCATCCCAGCCAGTGGATTAAGCAATACAGCCTCAGCTCTGCATGTTTTGTATATAATGAAAGATGAACTGGGAAATATTTTAAGGACAAAAGATAGTGAGTGTTTAACAAAATGTGTGTGCATTGTATTGACAAAGATGCTCACAGTTCTATTAACACGCGCACACACACACAGAACACACACAGAACATACACACACAGAGAGAACATGCACAAACACAACACACAACAACACACACGCACACAGGTTTTAATGCAGATTCTACCAATGAGAAACTGGTGATTCTCTGTAGCGAAAAGGAGAATTCTTGTTATGAACAGACTTAGCAGTCATTCATTATCAATGATCTTCCAATGTGATCAAGATTTGTTAAAAGGTCCAAATGTAAAACTATGTTTTTGTCTGAATGTACCCAAAAGGGCCAATTCTGAAACCTATCCAGTTATGACAAAACAAAACTTGGCTACAATTCTTCAGAGAATTTTGAAAAAAAAAAACAGATTCCTCCTGCAAATGATCAAACAGACAGTTCTGCATCCAAACAGCAAAAATAAGCATTTTGCAGTCACAAATTTGTGCTGGAGCACTTCCATGTTCTTTCTCTTTAGAATGGGATTTCTTGCAGCGCCATCCAAGCTTTCTCAGCAAATGTGTTGCCCTCAGTCTGAGCAGATTACTTGTGGTTAGCACCGCCAGTTAGCACATCTCACGGTTGGTGTGACACTCAACAACTGTTTGTGGGTTATGCCATCTGAGCACAGCTGTTGAGAAGACTTCATTTGGATGCCTGGCTGCAGTCGCTCAATTAAAAAAACAAATGCCTTAGTAAGCGATTCTGGAGAAAGCTTGTTGATATTTGAATTCAATCAAAACAGAATCACCTCTCCCTAGAGCCATAAGATACTCCCAGAGCCATGAAAATAACAGAGTTACGCCAACAGAAGTTCACATGGTCCATGGAGAGGCTAAACCAATGCCACAATATTTCCCGGAAGTGCTTGGTGGTCCCTCAGAAGGATATTGTTGTTGTGTGCGGTCTGCACCTATTTGTGGTCCCATTTACAGAGCCAGGGCGGTGTAGAAACACCAGATTATATTCTCAGCACACACACAAAAATGGGCAGCTATAGCGGACTATGGAATTATTACTTGAATTTCACAAAAGTGTATTAGCTTTACAATCACTGACTTTACCTTTAATTCTAACTTAACTGTTTTTGTGTTGTGTGACTCAACATTAAAGGTCAAGTTGGAAGAGTGCCCTCCCATTAAATACACGTAGAACACACATTGTTTACAGTTTTTAGTTAGCGCGAATCAATTAAAGTGGTTGAAACATCCCGTTTCAACTGGAGAGGGTGCTCTTTCTGAAGGTCTGATTTTAGCATTGATCAATTCAATAATAGTTTACAGATGTATGACTGTGATCATGAACAAAATATAACAATTATTCACTGTTGGTACAAGCAAGACAGCTTGGACTGATGAAGACCTGCACTCGGTTGCACCAGCTGAACATCAGACCTGATGGGATTTAGTAACGTATGCGGTGGTATCTACAGTAGACTACTTCTCCCAAAACAAACGATCAATATCATTTTTAGATTAAATCTCATTTTATTACACACAATAAAGCAACAGCTTGTGGATGGGTTGGGCATTACGGCAGTTAAACCCAATAGAGCGTAAGGTACATCAGCATGCACAGTACGTGGAGCTGTGAGAGGCTTCCGAGATAATCAGACACTGATATTGACTGGTTGTCAATGGTGGGAAACGTCATTCTGTGTGACAATATTTGTATTCAGGAGCCACTAACTATGATGTAACTTAAGTAGCAGTGGTGCAACTGAAAAAACGCTTGTCTAGTCTCAAACTAACAAGTTTCAACGTATGGTTAAGGTAGACTTTACACGCAATCTTAGGATCAAACTTACGTTCCCCTGGGTGTAAAGGCCCTGATATAACGCGTACACGTAGACAAACGGCTGTGTCGTGAAAGGCATTGTTCACATTCTTGCCTGCGTACCTGGCGTGTGCTTGGAAGTTTTAAAATATATCCAGTAGGGGGCAGATCAGGGCCGAATCCCTGGCTGAAAGCAATATATTTCCCATGACTACCAACAACAACAACAGCCAACATGTCACAATGTGGAGCGGCATGGAGACGTCATATAGATGTTGGTAATTACAAACTAGCTACATGAACTTCTCTTTGAAACATCCCGTCATTGTCGTTCTTTGTTCAGAAGCTTCTGTTGATCTGCCTGTCCGATCCTGACACTGCCCCCCACGTTCATGTGCTGTATAGCATCATGCGTATGCGTAGCTAATGCAATTTTAGACTTGCACTATTTAAGATCAAAATGAAGCTTTCAAACACTGGGTCCCTCTTTCCTGGAATTGTGAGTTATGGTGCTACTATAGCTTAGCTCGTCAAACTGCTCTCTTTTTTATGCTTATTGCCTCAAGACATCTCCACTGTACTGTAATTGTTTAGCATGCTTTAGAACAATCTGGGAGTGGTGGCTAACTCCCCACTAGAGTTGAAACGACCCATTCTTCTTGTTGGCATGGGAACATTACTGCATATTCATATTTTCTTGCATTCTGTACAAGGGTGAAGATGTACAGTATAGCCTAGAGACATTTTCAGGTGTTTATTGATAATTATTTGGTGCAAGGCTGCACATTATGTCCTACAATATGTCGTTTTATTAGTTTAAGGTCTCGAAATCCCAACTCAGAAGATAAATCTAAATAGGGCACTGGCACTGCGGTGTAAAAATATTACAAGGAGTAAATTCAGATTCAGTGAAAAGGCATTGTTCCCACAGAATAACGCAAAATCTATTATCCAATTTTATTTTACAGCGCTGCCGGAGAAGCTTGACCTGCCGCAGGTGCCACGTCTTTATCAATGGAAGCGGAATACCAACGGGTTTGAGGAAAATAGCTTGGCCCCTTGAAGGAATACAGAGGCATGTTTCTGCCATTCATCACCGACAGACGCTGAAAGAAGAATCAGAAGTTCACTTGCTTTGTCCTCAGTTTCATTAAAGGCACTTGAGATGCGGAGCTTTCAGATCAATGCTTCCCTCTTACCCTTCTCCATTCATGCGTTTGGACACAGAACCTGCACCCTCAGTAGCCTAGTTGTCACAACACCTTAGAAACAAGAGAGGTAACCTACAAAGAAACTGCAAATATTATATAAAAACAAAACAAGGCTCAATAGCAATTGTAAGGGCCACTGAGGGGTCAATTATGAAATTGTATTTGCCAGTATGATAAGAAACGATAGGCTTTATAAGTAATATATAAGTACTTAATCCATGTTGTAGCATAATATTCAATGGGCAGCAGTTTAAACTGTAAGCCTTCAAGAACCTTTGTTATATGAAAGTGAAAATGAATTAGTATTATAGTAAAGCAGTATAGTTGTACATGTCTATGTTTTGTCAAAAAACAAATGGGCCTGGTCGCTCACAGAGCAACCCTTCTATCGGCTGTAATATCAACCTGTAATTCCATATTGCAGCCATGCTGGAAACAGCTAATTAAGATACTAATTACAAAACCAAATAACATACTGTATAATGCTAGCAATGTTTGTTTTCATCTAATGAAGACATGCAGAACTAAGTTTCTCATTTGTGAAAAGCAGATTAGTAATGTCTTAAATTTGTAAACCGTAACTAATCTAGCATGGCTCATTAAATGCATTTTGAGGTTTATTTACTAATGTTATTCTGCAGCAACCATAGCCTACCTTTATAGCCGATATACAAGACCTGTAAATAGCCAGAGTCATTAAGTTTCCCAACAAACTTGTCAGTATAAGTTTAACGTCGACCAGGTCATTGAGTGATGTCAATCAAAACTCCTCTGGCTGGCAAGACATCCAATCATGTTGTAATTACAAGCATAACAGCAAAACAACTCTACACATGACCAACCGTTCCTAACTCCCTGAAGCAGTATGCAGAGACAAGAGGCCCTTTTCTCAGTTAAATTATACAGTGACAGCCAGATACATTAGCAGCGTATTTAAATATTAAAGTTTGATATAACACGGTATCCAAACACCCAGAAAATGGCCCCCTTAGCAGCACTCTGACAAACCTGTTACTTCTGTGTTTAAATGGTGAGCAAGAGATTAATGCTTGCTTGTACGCATGCAAGGTAAAGGTGCTTTTCATTGTCACATACACATCCTCTGCATTTAACCCATCCCTTAAGGGAGCAATGGATAGCCGCTGTGCAACACCCGGGGACCAACTCCAGATTGGAACCAATGGCACTGGTCACAGGGTGAACCTCACAGGACAGTGGGGGAAAGCAGAAACCCTGAAGGAAACCCACACAGACACGGGGAGAACATGCAAAATCCAGACAGAAAGGCCGTGACGACCGGGGTTCGAACCCAAGACCTTCTTGCTGTAAGGCCACCATGCTGCAGTGTTACCGTGTGAATGCAGTATGCTCATTGTGTAGCATGGCTTCCCTCAAGTACTGTAGCTAGTTGGGTTCACTGCTTTTATAAAATGAGTTCAGAGTCCATCCTGTAAAGCTGGCTGAGGAACATGAACTATAAATGGCCTCCATTCATCCTCATGCTGTGGAGTCGTCATAGTAATGCAGTGATGGTGGCTAATAATGAATGATCTCTAAATGGATTTTTATCTTGGAGAGGTTACTATAGTAATATGGCAGGCAGGCGTATATTAGTAATTAAAACTGCAGTCATTGAAATAAATCAAACATCTGACAAACGTTTCATTACATTTTACATAATCTGTGTCTAGCTAAAATATGGATGTCTCCTCAAGGTCTGATAGCTGCCCGTTCTCTGTGCATGCTCAACAAATAATCTGGTGTTTCTACACAGCCCTGGCTCTGTAAATAGGAACACAAGCAAGGTGGTGCACACCGCACCACACAACACTATACCACTATATTCTTCTGAGGGACCACCCAATGGCATTGAAGGGGGAGGTGTTTTTGTTCAAATATCAACAAGCTTTCTCCAGCATCCATGACTCCACCTTTGCGTGACTAGTAGCAAGACTATTGGTCAACTTGATCAGCGACAGCGATAATAGGCCTACGGCAAGCAGGACTGTGTTGACGGAGAATCCGCACATCAGACGTTAATTTTTTAATAATCACAATGTTCTGTGATGCTAGCATCACAATGTTCTGTGATGCTAGCCTCACAATGTTCTGTGAGGCTAGCATCACAATGTTCTGCAATGCTAGCAGCTAGCATAAGGTAGCCATCCCTGCGTGGACAGCAACCCCCGGCGTGGAAGCTGGGCGATCTGTTGCATGTGTATTATAATCCTGCCTGTGTCACTAAAGCACGGATTGTTGCATGCTTCCACCAGTTCAAATCCAACAACGCATTTGGTCTTCGCAAACAGAATGTATGTATGCGTGTGCAATCTAGGGCACAATGAAGGTAAAAGAAGGTAAAATAGTATAAATTAAGGATAATCTCAAAATATATATTTATCTAGGCGGCCTATACCATTATATTAGTTGGACTAACAGTATCCTATATGTTTTAAATATCTATGCTAAACAAGGATATTTGACTTAGCAAACACATCATTTACACATTATACATTTATTATAGACAATATATATTTTGAAAATATACTGTAGTCCAACTAACACGATGTTTTATTGGCTGCCTAAAAATGAATATATTTTTAAATTATCCTTAATTTATAATATTTCACCTCCTCTGTGTTCCAAATTATAATGAATCCATTCATTTTTACCAGTTTAAAATGTGGGAATATAACTATAAAATGCACTTTTTCATATGCACTTTTGGGCACGACTCCGCAACCACTGGACACTACACCACATTGCCTCGTCATACGGTGCGTCTTCTGTGTGTGTGTGCGTGTGTGAGAGAGATTGTAAAAAGACTGCGGGGGAGACGAGCTTTAAGGTCGGGGACACCCTAAACTGAATGTCGCTTATTAACGAGATGAACGTCCTGTCTCGCTGTGCGTCTGCACGTCAGGCGCCGACCAGAGTTAAAGCACATTAGCAAAAGGGGAAGGGGCTGTTAATCTGCCCCCGGTCTTGACTCGCCTGTCTCCGTCCCTCAAAGAGAGGACGAGGTGAAAGCACTACGCCACGCCAACACAACAAGCGTAGCCTGTAACTTATCACCGTGTCCTACTCAACAGGTCACTTGGTGGCGCGCATCTTCCAGTAAGCTATTCGTTTAATAACAAAACAACCATCGTCTGCCCTCTCCGGTAGGCTACCTATAATAGACTACAGCATACACACCGCTTGCCCCCTTCGTGTAGCCTAAATGTGAGCGCACCACCTCCTACCGTACCTCTTCCTCCTCCTTTAGCGTCTTGGCTCTCCGGCTGTTCTGTACGAGTCGCCTGCCCAGTTTCTTGGCGTACCAGATAGAGGCGAACATAGCGACAGGTGTATAGGTACACCGGCTCCCCGCTACGCCCCCCACCACCACCAGCAGCGAAAGCCGCTAGCTGCTGTCCATTAGCTATCGCCTGACTCCTTATCGCCGTATATACTGTCGTCCCACTGTCTCACCTAACCGTACACTGCCGGCGACCGAACTGAACGGGAGAGTGAGAGCGCAGCGCAGCGCCTCTTTCGCAAAGCGAGTGGGTTTGGGAGGAGGGGTGTGGGGGTGTGAATGCGATATGCGAGGTTAAAAGGAAGGAGAAAGAGGGGGGGGGGTCTTCCAAGTGAACAGCCTCCTCAGCAGCAACTGCCTTCTGATGAAATGGCAGTTGGCAGCCCCGGCAAACTGTGTGCGCACCTGAAGCTTGGTGTTAGCACCGGGGACCTTTATATCATATATAGCATATGGAGCTGCCCCCCCCGTATCTTTCCTTCATGTGTATTTAACAGCCCCCCACTCTTATGGGAAGGCTCGGTACACTGTAGGCTAGATTTTGTGTGTCTGTGTAGAGGTAACATGGCTGTGTGTGATGCATAGAACTATATGGTGTGATGCTATACACCTGTTGGATGGATGGGGCTCCAACACTACAGTAAACAGGTAACATGCCACTGCTCATACGTGTATTGCAGTACAGCTTATAGATATGGTTATTAAAAGGTGTTGGCCTACTGTTTGTGCATCATAATGTCATAATGTTCACTGACAAAACATATGCTCCTTTAGGCCTAATTGAAACAGTGGTCTATATTGACACAGCAGCAAATAACTATTATATGTAAATATACAGTATAGTCGAGTGATGGTGACCTGAGCAGAGAATGACACTACACACCCTCTGTGTGGATGTTATGGGTTTTGGACCACATATGGTAAAATTTCAGCAGTGTTTTCAAGGTGTTAATATTGCGCACTCCGCCTCGCTGTCCAGACTACAGTAAAGGATACGGGAGGCAGAATGTATTTAGTTGTTGTGTGTGTAAACCACATAAATATGGAGGACCTGGACTGCCATAATAAATAAAATAAAATAAATATATATAAAAGTATAAATAAATAAAAGTATAAATAATTAAATAAATAGAAAGATAATAGAATTTTTTTTTTAAATGTAACAAAAAAGGCTATTTATGTATTTATTTGTGGATTTCTACATGTATTTTTTATATATATTTTTTTAATCTTACATTTATTTATTCATTTATAAATTAGTATTAGTATATTTATTTCTGTGTGTGTATGTATATATATATATATATATATATACATATACATATACATATATATATATATATATA
>JAODTR010005883.1:0-11113 GCA_025399935.1 Amblyopsis rosae
CAATCAGCTGCATTAATCATAGACCCCCCCCCCCCCGATTCTGTCTTACTTTACTTGTTCCTTACATCATCTCTCTCTCTCCCTCTCTCTCTCTCTCTCTGCATGTCTCTCTATCTCATTGTTCTCTGAGCTTTCTGCCTGCCTTATTATGCTTCTGGCACTTCAATTGAATTTCCCCTCCATTCAAAGCACTTTGACAGTCCCTCTGTCTTCCTCTGGCTTCATCTGGCACTTCTCGAGCAGTGTGTGTGTGTGTGTGTGTGTGTGTGTGTGTGTGCGCATGCGTCATGACATCCACGGTGTTCCAAAGGATTTGACAAGTTATTTTTCCACCCTCACATTCATGTCTTTTCATTATGTGTTATGTGTTGTTATGCGCTTTGTGTGTGTGTGTGTGTGCGTGCATGTAAGTGCCAGAGGATGAGGTGACACAGCCTTTTCTTACATCCTCACCAACTCTCATGGAGTGAACGCGTGCGAGTGTGTGTGCACGTGCGTGCGAGCGAGCGAGCGTGCACGGCAGGCAAAGGGAAATCAATGATATTAATTTGCGGAGGCAGTGGTGTGAGCTGAGCCAATCTGCAGCACACTGGGAGCCAAGCTCAGCTCTGGTCTGCTACACATGCACGCGCACACATGCACACCTTCCTCTCTTCGCCTTCTCTTCGTTTGCATGCACAGACAATATCATTGAGGCTTTATGAGGCACAGTGGAATATCACGCGGCGTCGGCTCACCACTCCCACACGTTTGTGTTTTCATCCCCGTGCAGGTAATTAGTTAGATTTTAAACACAGGCATCTCTTTTGCTGCTACTGCTGGTGTGTGTGTGTTCACGCACATGCATTCACGCAAGCACAGACAGGCCCAAATAAATGCATGTGTGCATTTATGTGTGGACACCAAATGCATTAACACCTTAGCTAATTTGCATTTAAACACACACGTGCAGCCACACACACACACACACACACACACACACACACACACACACACACATACAGGCTCACATTCACACATGGTCACTTGGGTTGCCAAGCCAACTTTGGGTGCCTGGCTGGAGTGAGATTTTAATGCCATGGGCTTAATCACGCATACACACTCTTAATCACTTAATCATGTGGACTCAATTCACCATCAGGGTTTTAAAAGTACTCCGCTTACACGTGTGGTGAGAGTGGGAGCTCAGGTCTAATAAGGTTATAATCACCTTCACACACACACACGCACACACACACACGCCAAATCTACACAAACACACTTTCACTCACAACACTAACAGTCGACAAGGGATACCTTTATAGGTGTCTGTCGGTGCTGTCCAGTTGTCCATGTGTTTACCTGCTGTTGAGGAGAGGATGAGAGGTGACTTCACTTTGATAAGCTCCGCTTTTGTCCACTCTCTCTCTCTCTCTCTCTCTCTCTCTCTCTCTCTCTCTCTCTCTCTCTCTCTCACTAAGATTTTAGGACAGACTGACAGTGAACCGTGTATTCACATTGTTTTTTTATCACCTACTCATTGACTTTTTATTTTATTTTTATTCTCTCTTTGCTGACAGAAAAAAAAAGAACCACCTCGGATTATTGGAACCTCTTCACATTTTCACAGTTACAAAGTTGAATGTGGATCACAGCCAAAACACACATACAGAGAGCACATATGTTATTTGAATAGAATCGTTGACAATTTTACACTTTTGTATCATTGTACTGCTGGGTGAGCATTATTTCAAATGCCTATTATCCCAGTGCAGTTAGAACATGTGTAAAGTGTAAAGGTCTCGCAGTAAGTCAATCTTTATTGTGTGCAGTTTTCTCTGATCTGTTGAGCTGTTTGTGTGTATGTTATTTATTATCATCCTGATGTCACTGATGTCAGCGACTGTGTAAGAACCAGTTCATTCTTTAACACCAGGAGTAGAGAAATTGGGTCGGGTCTCGGAGGACCCGTGAAGACGAAAGTCCAACTTTTGAGTTTTTGACTCGGATCTGGGTCGGGTCTGACATAAATGCAATGATTCTTGGGTAAATGAAATTTACTAATTGGACCCGATAATTAAATTAATTATTACATATGTTTACATTATTATATGTAGCTTAATTTATATAAAGAAGCAATTACAAAATGTTGAAACGGAAAACAACAGCAGTTCTTTGTCATGGTTTGAAAAAACTGCAGGTTCATTCACTGGCGCCGGTGAGCGATTGGCCTACTATTGCCAGCGATCTGACCATGGTCAGTGCAGGGTCCGTGATAGGAATTACAAATTGAAACATTGAATAGGTCCAGCCTTGGCTTCCGTTGGTAAATCTAAATTATGAACTAAAATCTGTATCATTTGACGGCAGTGTGCGTGTGGGAAACGTTCCTCAGGCAACTTTTCTGCACTATTCCTTGACTATTGATGGCAACATGGCAACAACTATGTCACCAGCGACATGTTCTGTTTATTCTTTCAATATTCAGCAGGCCTTCTGGACCCGAACGGGTATGGGTCTGTTTAAAAAAAAAAACATGGTTCTTTTCGAGTACGAGTCTGTTTTTGGTTGTCCGTTTGGATCTGATCTCAATTTATACGTTTTTAATTCATGCAAATCTGGTCGGGTGAAAAATGCTTTGGTTTATTTCAGATCTGGTCCAATTTTTTGGACCCATGAAGACCTCTAACCAGGAGACACACACACACACACACACACAATATGGTGACACAATTATATCTCTATTGTGTTTGTCTTTCTTGCTTTTCCCTGCAGCTCTCTCTCTTTGGGAACAGGTGTTCTCCATGGCTAGCCTCACTGCCAGACAGGACTAATCCACTGTAGTGTGCCTTAATCCAATCAGGCCTGTTGTGTAGAGCGCTGAGATACAAAGGTCCTTGCTCTGCTCATGTTATACACACACACACACACACACACACACACACACACACAATGCTATAATGCAGTGCTGTGTATAACACACTGTTAAAACGATGGCTTAGAATTGGGATGTCAATTCATATTACCCTCCCGTGATGTTGGCAACCTATAAATGTGGTTTTCACATTAATCCAGGCAAATCGTCTGAATTTTGACTTCTCAATTATGAAAAAATGTCATGCTGAGATTACTTTTGTAAAGCACAAATAAACACAGAGATGTTTTGTCTTATGTTAGCGGTCAACAGTAAATGCCTGTATTTTGTTGTCTTGACAGCTGGGTATTACTGAATGTTTTGTGTTCTCAACAGTATATTATGTTAGAAACACACTTCTCTCCTGCAGCCAGAAAAAGACAGACTCGCTCCTCAGACGAACCAAAATGATTAGAATAACAGGTGAAGTGGTTTGTTTTGTCTTTAGTTTGTGTTGACAAGGGTTTTGGAACTCAACTATTTGCTGTTTTCTGTGGCGGGTGACAATTGGTAATGACAATGACAATTGTTTTTGGCGTCATTTTCTCTCTGTCATCTCAGCAGAGGAGGGGTAAAAACTTTTCTCTGGTCTGCTTTGATCTAGGAGGCGTTGGTCTGTTATTGAATAGCTGAGGAGTCATTTTCTAGTCCTTGTGTCGCAAAGAAGAAACTTACACAAGACAAATGGTCCAATTCTCTTTTAACAGGCCCATTCATATTGTAATAGAGGGCTGGGACAAAGGAAAGGAGAGCAGGGACATTAGGAATGGCACAGTCAGCCACACCGGGTCTCACAGAGTATCTGTGTGTGTGTGTGTGTGCATGTGTGTGTGTGTGTGTGTGTGTGTGTGTGTGTGTGTGTGTGTGTGTGTAAGGGGGGAAAAGAGAGCGAGTTTTGCCCTTCTATAATTCTCTCTGTAGGAGATGTACTACCTCAGGGATATTCTGCCATCTGATCCACTTTAGCAATGTGGCAAACAGCCAGGGCATCTTTTCAATTACAGAGAAATGGATAGTTTGCGTGCATGTGTATGTGCGCGTGCGTGCGTGCGTGCAATGCGTGTGCATATCAAAAGAGAAAAGGACAAAGTCACAGAGCGAACCAGACCCAGGAAGGAATAGAAGGAAGAAGATAGAGGGGGAGAGAGCACATTGTAGCGTGTAACAGCAGAAAGTATAGTAGACACTAGGGGCCTGTATCTCTCCATCGCCGGGACTGGTTGAGAGGAAATACAGAAGACAGTGGTAGAGAGGGGGAGGAGATGGGAGGGGAAAGGGGGAGAGGGGAGGGGAGGGGAGGAGATTCAAGATGAGACGAGCCAGAATCAGGAGGCAGAGATTGCCTCCTCTGTTGTTTAGCCCAGCAATAATTTAACGCTTCAGCCTTCTGAAGCCTTGGGTGTACATTGGCTGGTCATCTTAAATCAAATCAGGAGCACTGGACTGGCCACACGCACGCGCACGCACACACACACACACACACACACACACCAATAGAACCACACAGAGTGCCTCTGGTCCACTTTGTATTATTGACGGGGGAGAATAATTGATTGGTTCACCTTCAGGCCTATCAGGAGCTAACTGACTGCATATACCTCCCTCCCTACCGTCCAATAGCTTCACTATGCTTCTCATCTCGCTCCTGCCTTCTTCCACAATTCTCAGACTTCCAAGCCTCTATATAGCCTCTATAGCTTTCAGATCTTTTCCTAGATGCCTCCATCCATCCCATCAATCCTTCCATCCAACCTTGCTCTCAGTGTGTTCTGGCATGCCTAACCCTGTGTGATGTGTCATGGCTAAAGCTAGTGCGCAGTACACACAACCAATCAATAACATGATTCTGCAGACGGCCAGAAGGCCCTTAACATGCAACTGCAGCACACACGCACGCACACACGCACGCACATACACACACACACACACACACACACACACACGCGCACACACACACACACACACACACACACGTGGAGATGAGGTATGGATGGGGGGATGAAAGAGGTAATAGAAGGAGTTAAGCGATGCAGCAAGATTCACTATGTCTCCGGGCATGGATTGGTGCATCTGTTCTTAACACTGCATAGGCTAGCTATAGGAGGGCCACTAATATGCAGAGCTCATTTACCAGCCCACAAAAGGACGGCGGGTTAAGAGTTCAGTTAATCTCCCCTTTGAGTTTGACCCAAACTACTTAGAAGCAGTGGACAGGGACTGAGTGGCTTGGTCAAGGACAACGGTAGCAGGTGTCAAGGAAACCCATGTAAGCGCAGGGGGAACCTGCACACTTCCGAATTTGTGTCCTGGGACCTTGCTGGCGCGAGGCAACCGTGCTAACCGCTAAGCCTTAATGTAGTATGCGTGCCCTTTCCTAACCTCACACTTGACATTCGAAGCTGCACATCCCTCCCGACAGTGTTGCGTTCATTGTTGAAGCTTTTCTGCAGTTCAGTGGTTCACACATGGCCCATTGCTACGTTACTGACACTGCAGCCATCCCCTCTTCTCTCCACTTAACATTGAATTTCTATCAGCCTGGACTTCAACATGAAAAATAACAACAGCACCTATTGAAAGCAGAGTGTCGCCCTGACGAACACACAACGGCAACAACTGCCCAGCCTTCTCTGTTGCAATAATCTCCTTACATTCAGAGCTTGCATTGAATCATATCTCTGGTTGGGATTGTGACGGCAGCACTTTTTGGAGTTAGCTTGATTGATAAACGGCTAACAAGAATTAGTTCTGTTGTGAATTGGCATTATTCCCAATTGTAAACAAAAGACAATCCCTGACGGGGCTATCAGTCGTTCCCCTAGCCCCCTTCCCCTCACATATCAAATGTTAATGTAAACACTACCCATTTCTCCTGCTGGCATGCTTGTAATAGGTGAGCTCTGCAAAGACAGTTTGTAGATTAGACCAATGGGGAGCGCCAAGGTACAGTATAGTGTAATCCTCTCCTTGGCACACAGCATTAGCATATTTACACTGCGTCAGCAGTAGGGGCCTTGTTCGCCTTAATAATCCCTCTGACTCAATTTATCTCAGATAGAGGGGTGTACTAAACAGAGAGAGAGAGAGAGAGAGGTAAACATAAGCAAACAGGTTTGATCAGCATCCATGGAGCGTCTCCTCACCTGCGACTATCTTCTCTGAATGTGCTGACTGCATCACAATCCCATACAGTTTATAGTGAAGTCAATTAACCTGCATACGTCTTCCACTCCTTGCCTCCATCTCTTTCTTGTATGTGTATGTGTGTGTGTGTGAGAGAGAAAGAGAGAGAGAGGGAGAGAGAGAGAGAGGGAGAGATTATAGTGCGGAGAGAGAGTATGGTGTGGCCTCCAAGCTTATGCGTTAGCAAGTGTGCATGGTCCTTCGTTTAAATGACAGGCATGGCGGGCTAATCCCATCGTTTTAGCTTGTTGGTGATGTCAGCTCACATAAACAGCGGACACGTATAAACACTGTCACACAAAGATGACACGCTCGGCCTTACAAATGAAGACATGTCAATATCTAATCTTATCTTTTAATCCTTAAAATAGTGTGTATATGTTCTGAGGCCACCATCGCATATCTGCTGTTAGCATGCTATGCAGCCATTATTGCTATACATAGACTTGCATTACACAGCTGTGGAATAGAATATGAATGATAGAATTATCCGGACCACAGTCTCAGTTGGTACCTATCTCTCTTATTTGTAACAATATGAAGGAGGCAGAAATATATTTAGAGAAAGAGAGAGAGAGAAAATGGGTAATTGAGACAGGCAGAGCGAGAAAAAGAGACTGCTCACCACCAGAAGTAATTAGCAGAGCAGCTGTTTGAGAGAGGGGGAAGATGTAGCCGTGACACTGCAGGAAGGAGCTAGGGGAATAATTAGTCGGTAACACCCGTCAAGCTTTTGCAAAGAAAAGACGTGTTATTCTGCTGCGGCTCTCCGTTGAGAAAGCTCCAGCCCACCGCACGCGCCACAACACTTAGTGGTAACACTGTGCAAATCCTCCCAGTTAGATAGAATGGATTTGGATCTGTATAAGGCCTGTGTGCTTTTAACACCAATGCCATGCATGGGCCAGTGTGCTTTTGCTCTGTGTAGGCCATTTAGCACTGGTTAATTGGGTATTGATTGCCTCACCGTCACTAATGATGTATGACAGCTTCAGGTATGGCAGCCGCTGCTCATACAGATGTCTGTGTGACTGTGTGTGTGTGTGTGTGTGTGTGTGCGCGTGTGTGTGTGCATGCGTGCCTGTGTCTGTGTGTTTGGATGGGAGTTGTGGGTGTTTCATGTGTCAATAACCACAGTCTATATTCAATCAAACCTGCTCAGCTGAAAACATTCTTCTTTTTACCCTATACGCAGGAATCAATACCCCCCAGCTTAACCAGGCTGCATAACCAATATTTAAAAGCTGTCAGCGACAGGATGCACAGTACTTCAGTCATAGAACCATGGTTGACGATATAAGCTGCCTTTAATGGACGTTGAAGTGGGTTTTCTAAAGCATATTTTTATTTTGTTTTTGCCTTGTCATTAATGTGTATCATTAGTACCTGAATTGGTGGTATTGGCCTTTGTACTACAGAATATTACAATCTGAAATACTGTACAGTATACTGTATATACAGTATATTAAATAAGAAATACAGCACTGGGTATTTATTTATTTATTAACACAAATATTTGTATTTTTAAATAAAAACATATGGCACTCACATTTCCTTGATGGATAATGGTGCAGTGGCTGTTTTGTCTGTACAGCTCGTGAATGCTGTGACACAGGCTATCGCCATCTGTCTCAATATCTTTGTGTACTGTAGCTCTAACCTGGTTACCCTGCTGCTGAAGTGCCCTAGCACTTCCCCAGTGACACAAACACTGTCTGGAAGACGCTTCCTGTCTGCTTATAAAACAGTGTGTCCTTTGTCTTTAGGGCAGAACGCTCTTCATAGGGAAACAGCGTGCTTTTTTCCCTCCTTTACTGTATGTCTGTTTGTCTGTCTGTTTAGAACTGTTTGACCAGATCCTGATGATGATCTACTTTAAAAAATAGTATGCCACAAATCTTGGTTCATTCTTTGTTATATACACAATGGCTTCCTTTTTGAATCCTCTCCTCTCCTCTCCTCTCCTCTCCTCTCCTCTCCTCTCCTCTCCTCTCCTCTCCTCTCCTCTCCTCTCCTCTTTTCTCAATGGCAGTATAGTCATGAATAGACTCCACAAGGTGTGTTGACTGTGCAAGAAAGCCTGTCAAGGCTGTGTACACACACACACACACACACACACACATAACACAGTGTGTGTGTGTGTGCGTGTGTGTATGTGTGTGTGTGTGTGTGGCGGTGGGTGTTTCCATGCCCTAAGCACTCTCTACCTAGAGATTACCCTTCATTTCGCAGTGAGCTCCCAGAGATGCTGACACAGCAACTTTTAACAGAGAAACTTTGCATATGTATTGACACTCTCTCTCTCTCTCTCTCTCTCTCTCTCTGTGTACATTTCTCTTCCCCAGTGCCAGTGTTTTCCCCTGCCACCTCCATAATGTGTGGTAAATGGCTGAACATTATAGATCACAGTTTGTCTTTGATGTCACACCTTTGCGTTACTCTTACTCTGTGAGTGTGTATTGATGCTTGTGTGGATCTTCTTACATAATATGGTACTTTTGTATTTTTGTCTTTTACCGTGTGTCTTTAGATTGTCTAAGGTTGTTCCACACACACATCATTGTGTAAAAGTTTAATCCCAAAGCTCTGATACAATATTCCAAGTCATAGTCATAAATAAACAGGAGCATCTGTCTAAGGTTCAGAGGCATACACACACCTGTGCGCACACACACACACGCGCGGACACTTTAGTGCATACACTGTCTTACTGCCACCCGGAAGGGCGTTGGCTAACACTGACAACTCCCAGTAGGGAGTTGTCATCGTTACAGCGACTGGGACAGATGCATTTGCATACTCATGAATATTAACGAATATTCCAGTATGTTAATTGGAACAGTAAAAGTTTTTCTCAAGCCAGATGGTGGCCAGTGCACAGGAAGGAAGCTGCACTCATTTTCCATTTGATTATGCATGATGTTAGAGGAAGTGCAAAAGATGAGATGTTTCTCCTGAGTGTATGTGGGATTCTGACCCTACAGCGGCCCTATGTGTTGTGCCTCCAACCTACAGCGAAGACAATTTAGAAATGCAGGGAAACGCCACATAGGGACTCAGGGATGGATAAAACACTTTTCAGATAAACGTCATTTTAAAACATAATGTTACAGAGAGAAAATAATATTTATTGTGATCAACAACTCACAAGTGTGCACTATATATACCAGGTGCTATGTAAAAATGTGTAACGACTTCATATCATTTCACTTTAAACGCAAGTCACGCTTTGCTTAATTTGTCCTCGTCAGTCGAGACGAATGAAACATTGGTGGGACAGATGAAACACTATCGTATAAACTTGTTTAAACTGCACTATTGTGTTTTTGCTGAAAATGTCTGACAATAGCTTTCCTAATATGTAATTGCAAATATAGTATGTCCTTTATCTTATAGTATTATTAAAAATCATTTTTAGAACACAGGGAATAACAATGAATGAAGATTATTTTGATTTTTCTTTCAGACTAACCTAGATCAGCCCATAACCAAATATTCCTGCTTTACATTATATTGGGTTATTTACATTTAAATTGAATTATTATTAACAGCATATTAATAGTTTATGCTGCACATGAGAGCCATTCTTACGATAGATATCATGAAATGCCCTCATAGTCTATACTGTATAGGCATTTAAGATAGGATACATCAGGGACAATCAGACCTCTCTCTGTTGTTCTCACCCCAACTATTTCTGTTAATTCACTACAACACGTTTTAATGAATGCCATAACACACGCAGCATGACTGCATCAGCTGCAGAGCTTAAGAAATGCTTGTTGTTATAGAGGGTCAATTGAAACAACTGTTTCATTCATCCGGACAGTAAATTCTGAGAGTTAAACCTCAATTGCTTCTATACTGAAAAACTGACATGGCAGAACAGGCTGGACATGGCAACCTTCAGGATGTGTTAAAGAACAGAACAACCTGTCAAATGATTATTACAATGACACAATGAAACAATAAACGTGTCAAACAACGTGTCACTCAAAACTATTTACCAATTTACTTTTCATGACCGAAAACAGCTTTTAGTGTAAAACTCTGCAAAAGTGTCACGTATCTATGTGATTTTTTTGCATACAATAATGATTGTGCGCTGCATGTACTGACAGTTTGACATATCAGACGTGTACAGGCTTGGGAGAAGATCGCCGTGTTTCATCCGTCCCCGCTCTCCCCTACATCCCAGGCACACGGTGTACTGTATACTTACACACTCAGAAGTGAAGTTCTCTTGCTTTTGTTCTGGCTGTTGTGGCAAGAAACGACTTGCGTAACTCACTTTGGATGTCTCATTCTGGCGCTCAGCTCAGCTACACCCCCACCGCCACCCCTTCACTGTCTGCGTCTGTTCCTGCTCAGTCACCAGCAGCTTCTCCTTGTGCTGTTAAGGCGGCATTAATCGAAGTTGTTCAAAAAGTGTTCAAAAGCCTCTTATGGCCATCTGCTATCAGATGTTATGGTGGCCGACTAAAGGAAGGCTGCGCCACCCACCGCCAGCCTACTGCAGCTCTATCTCAGCTCTACTCTGTGTTGCAGTGCCTGGGCCGAGTAAATGCTTGTCTTTTGTGTGTGTGTGTGTAAGTTGTGCTTAGTAAAATCGATGGTCCTTTTTCAGCATGAGAGCACAGCAGGCTGACACAATTTCACCCCATCCTGACAATACTTCCTCATCTCTCTCCTCCCTCAGTTGAGTCCTTCTCTCCCCCTTTTTCTTATTCCCATCTGCTACCTTTCCTTGTCTCTCTCTTTCACTGTATGTCTATCTATCTATCTATCTATCTATCTATCTGTCTATCTGTCTATGTCTGTCTGTCTGTCTGTCTGTCTGTCTGTCTATCTATCTACACTGTATGGTTAACTGTATGTTGTCCCCTTCACTGAAAATGTAATTTCCACTTTAAACAAAATTAACAGATGTGAAACCTCTGTCAGGTCTGTTGAGTATCAAAAGACACACACACACACACACACACACACACACACACACACACACACACACACACACACACACACACACACACACAC
>JAODTR010005884.1:2500-11111 GCA_025399935.1 Amblyopsis rosae
TTTCATCTTGCTAGTCAATTACATTGCACCTGACAGGCTAATCTCAAAGAACTCATGGCTGTCTGAGAGGTTTATGCCAAAAGGTATCAGTGGGCTACAATAATGTGTTTTTGGCTGCATGACAGGAAGCAAAATTATTTCATATAACATTACATACTAGAGAAGTAGGAGAAATAAACCATTGCTAATGTGAAAATCGATACGTGACAGTGTTCATAAATTCTCTGCGAATTGGTTTATCAGAGAGAACGTTTGTAATGTGTTTATGCACACTTCTGAATAACAAAAAACAACAAAAAAAACTAATTGAACAATTGCCAGTTAGAGTGTCAGCACAAAAGTAAATTAATTATTGAAACTAGGAAATTGAAAATACTTCACTAAGATGAAACATTAGTGCATTATTCAATAATGCCCCTGCACTGTATTGCTCTTTGTCCCAAAGGTATAGATGCTGTAGACATTTGTCTTCCAAACCTTAATCTGTCATCGCTGAAAATATTTATTTATACTTTTTGTGAACTGTAAAGGTTTAGTTTTTTCTGTCCTGAAATAAAACCCTATTTGAGTGTCTTTAAAATTCTTCCTATTCAACCTCACCCCTCAAACAAATTTCATGCACAAAAGCTCATTCCAAAGAGGTGGGAATCAAACTGTAAGCTTTGTGATATATTTTCTTTGGTCTTCAGGATATACTGTAGTTCCTGTATAAAATTGAAAGCTGATTTGAGATCATTCGTTTTTTGTCTATTACTTATTTATTGTGTGTGAGCCACTTAGAATCCTACCTACAGCACCATTAAGATAATACAGTACAGGTCTCTTGGTGTGTGCGTGTGTGTGTGTGTGTGTGCGCGAGTGTGTGTGTGTGTGCGTGTGCGTGTGTGTGTGGTCCACAAAGCATTTGTTTTGGTCTGAGATGCTGGTGTGCTTACTGCAAACATTCAGTGGCAGAATGTCATATAGAGCCACTCAGAATCCTACCTACACTACCTTTAATCTAATCCAGTACAGTCTCTTGGTAAGGTAAAAGTGCTGTGTGTGTGTGTGTGTGTATTACTTAATACACATGCACAACTACTGTGTATGTATTTTAGCATCGCATTCCAGAGAACCTGCGAGAGTTTATACCTTCAGGGATTGGACCTTACCAAAAATGCTTTGTGCATCTAGAAAACACTGGCGTTGCATTGCAGAGATGAAGTGGCCCAGTCCCTTGGTGTAACCGGTGGAATACATAAGAAAGCCATGCCTTTTAATAACCCACAGTGGGATTGATTCAACTCCCTGGGATCTCAGAAACAACGAGGCCGAATTATGAATTTGCTAGCCAGGTGTACATGGGGTACAGAGCCCTATATCACAGCTCACTTGAAGCTACTGGGTGCTTTTTCTTATTAGACTTCTGAAGATTTGTCGTACTAAATGACTTGCAGCCATGTAGCAACCCCAACCTGATGTAGCACATGTAGCCTAAGATGATCCTGCTGTGACCTTGGATAGGCTTAGCAGGCAATTAAAGGCCAACACCAAAGGAAACCTGCAACAATTTCCAGGAGAGGCACATTCAAAAAGAGATTGCTCAAGCTCAAGTCATTGTTCTACAAGTGTTTCATACTAACTCAATTGTAAAAAAAAAATCTCTCATTTATTATTCTGATAATGCTTATTCTCTTTGCACTGGTCATTGAACCATAATGCCTACTGTATATCTAATTAGTCGCATGAAGTCCTGTAGACCGAAAAACCTTGAAATGAATCCTTCTTGATTTATTGTAATAAATGGCCTGGGAACCCCAAAATGGCCATCTAACAGACAATTACGCTAGACCTCCGAGGACATTTTAAATCATGCCAATTACCATGGCCCAAGCAGCAGCAGTCGGCTAGTAATGTAATGAAACAGGAGGAGCATTCGTAAATAATTCCATGGTTATGGAGCTGGGAGAGACGATGACAGGGAAAGTGGCCCATCCTTTAATTAAAAAGCCACCGTTCGTTCACACACAGACCCCGTCTGTCTCATTACAGTGTGTGCCTTGGTGGAGAAGCACTGTCTGCCGCGGTGCACAGCTATAGCGTGGTCGCCGGAAGAGGTGGCAGCCGCGACGAGGCGGCCCTTTGGAGGCTGACATTTCATCCAAACGAAGCTAATTTGAGCTTCCAGTGGGCTTGTCAGCTCCTCGCCGTGCAGGACAGCTCACTGGGTGGAACGATGCGGGCTGATGTAGCACGGCGACTGTCAGGCTGTGTGGCCTCCTCCGTACATCGTGGCACCTCCGCCGCCCCTTCGCGTCTGCATCTGCGGACGAGAACAGGTAACGTGTCTGGAGGAGAATGAAGCTGTTTAGCGCGCATCACTCTGTGATCCTTCCCGGGCGTCGGGTGACGTATTATGTAAATGCATTTTGTCTTGTGTTTGGTGAGCCATCTCTCTTGTAAAATAGATCCCAATGAGACTTTAAAAGGAGATTAAAAGTTGTTAAAAATGTTAAAAACTAAATATAGATTCGTCTAAAGTACATGTGTCACATGAAATGGAATGCCTCCCAAAGGTGTTCTTTATATTTTTGTTGCACGAGTGAATGAGTATTAGAGGCTCGATAAGTAAGTACTCGAGAAGTACTAAGATAGCAATGTTTCCCAACCCTGGTCCTCGGGGAACACTGCCCTGCATGCTTTAGATGTTGCCTTGCTCCAACGCAGCTGATTCAAATGAATGGCTCGTTAGAATTCTGATAACGAGCTAGTCATTTGAATCAGCTGTGTTGGAGCAAGGCAACATCTAAAACATGCAGGGCAGTGTTCCCCGAGGACCAGGGTTGGGCAACACTGCCCTATAGTCTTCTGTAACCACAGAGCAGATGACTGTGTTATATTAATATTCCCTGGCCCTTTCAGGCAGAATCTCCCTTACAAACAACACATGACATGATAGACATGCGTTCTCCAGCATTACCAAAAAACATTAATCTGATCAGAATTATTGTATTGTAAACATGCATTTTCTGAGACTGATATGACCATGTAACAATGGACGATCAATTGAATATTGACACTAACATGAGCTGGATGGATATAAGCAATAATATATACTTTCAAAAGTTTACATAAACTAGCAACATGTAAAAGGTCAACAGAAACACCATCTGGATGACAGACAGAAAGCCTGTTGAAGTCCAGCGGCTACGGTGGCAGGCATTTGTATTTATGAATATTTATTGTCGACATCATCTAATATCTAATGACATTCTTGTGGTCTGCAGGAAGTACACAAATTTCCATGCAAATTAGATGACAAGCACAAACAAATATCCTGTCCCTGCTATAACACCCAGATTATTCCAACGGCTAAACAAATAGCTTCTTCTTAATACATCTATAGTTTTTATTCAGCACTTTTCTGTTTGGTTTGTTGCTTAGTTTGATTTTGTGCACAAAGCAATAGTCTGAGCTCAACTCTGAGCCAGTGGGTATCTGACAATCACTGGAACATACTGGCCATTGTAGCAAACAGATACAATTGCATCTACTAGTTCCCCTATCTAAATTTAAAGTCAACGGGATCAGTCATTCTGTTTGGTAAATATATTTGGTTAATGTATTCTCTCATTTCTGTATTTAAACATCCATGTCTTCCACTGTATCTGAACACTGAAATACGTCTTATATTTCCAATTCTGCGCAGGTATTAACCATGAACATTAGCCAAATCTTCATATGGAAGTACAGATTCATTAGCGAAATTGTACACATAAATAATACGACCCCATCAACTAGGCCAATGACATCCATGCTATTGTCAAGACAAAGTTATACACATGATTGTTATTAGAATGAAATTGAGAACAGAAGACACACACAACCAGGTCTGGATGGCCGTGTTTCCTGGTACGCTCGCAGTGTTCTGGTAGATGGCAGAGCCATGTAGAAGAGAATCGCGCCAACAGAAGTTCAATATTCCCAATGGTCATGTAATTCACGTAGACACAAAACAGCTCCAGGAACCAATAAATACAGATACATAACTGCAATTTAATTAGTAGCCAATAAATGCATCGATGTACAATTATAATATATTCAGGTGCATCTAGTATTCGAGGCTAACTTAGGAGTAATTGTTACAAGGTTACACTATCCGCCATTGCTTGACGCGACTCCCTCTTCTACGTGGCTCTGGCATACACGACTCCCCCTTCAACATGGCTCTGGCAAGCAGAGGTGGCATTCAGCTACTGACATTAACTACATGACGGTGGCTTTTGATTACAAATATAATATATTCAGGTGCTTCTACTATTCACGGCTAACTTAGGGGTAATTGTTACAAGGTTACACTATCCGCCATTGTTTGACGCGACTCCCTCTTCTACATGGCTCTGGCAAGCAGAGGTGGCATTCAGTGGCATTCAGCTACTGACATGAACTACATGACTGTGGCTTTTGAGGTTGAGTCATTACAGCTCTACGCACAGCAAGGAGGCCCGTTAGGGTAGCCAATCACAACCAAAGCCCTATTAGCATGAATTGCTTGTTAGGATTGGACATTCGTCGGTTAATGAGACAACGCACACTATACACACAGGCATAACGCTCTCATCATGACTAGTCATTCAGGAGTCAACAGCAAAGAAAAGCTTTTTGGCATTGTCAGAGAAGATTTTGCTACATTTTCATGGGCGCAACCCACATATATACACTCAGCTCTGCTGCTCATCCCACAAATGCATCTTCCTTACAAATGTGGCACCATTTAAAAGGGAAATAATTAGTCTTTCCAATGATATACGATTTATTGCCAAGCATCATTGTTACAACAAAGAAATAATCTACCAAACACTTACTAGTTGAGTTACGTTTCTAAGAAAAAACCACACACACTTATTTGGCCTTGTGCCACTGTGACCCTGTGTTAAGACACTCAGGTTATTATCTCTCAAACAAAGACTGTTTATACGTCACCTTAGCACCGTTCTGTGTGAGGACTATGGTGTAGCAGTCCTTTATGCACATTGACAGAGAAAGGAATGAGATGGGGACAATCTGTGTTCAGGAGGGCAATGCCGCTCCGGTTCTCCACGGTTCAGCCGTGACTGTCTCCCGTGTTTCAGGGATGGTTAGCCAACCAAGAGGCGTTCAGCCAAGGAAAGGGCTGAAAAGAGCCGACAGTCTCCACTCAGTCCAACAAAGCACTGGTGCCACTGGTGCCATAAAACAACAATAGCAGCACACATCACACTCTGATACAAATAGAGTTTGGCGGAGGATGACCTTACAGAAAATAAAATAAAATGCAATCAGAGTGGGCTGTGTAGCAAAACATTGCACTCTGGTAATGTAGAAATACTAACGTTGGTGAAACACTATGCATGTTGGACAAAGTTCCAGCAGGTATTAACAATGGGGTCATTGCTTTAGTGGTATAATGACGCCGGCCTCTTGTCCTAGCACACACACACGCACGTGCAGCAACATTTAAAGGTCCTGTAATCGCTTTTAATCCAATACACATTGTCAAATTCTGTGACTGACTATCTCCTTGTGATCGCGTTCGGAAGTAACCGATTATACATGTAAACGCTTAGATAACAACAACAAAAAAAACAGTTACCTGCTAATATAGTGGAATCAGATTACAGGTATTTAAAAAAAAATGTGATGATTACTTCTAGGACTACATTCAAATTTAAAAAGGAAGTTTGCAGAAGAAAAATGCATAAAACAATCTGCCTTTCTCTTAATAACTTTTCACACAAAATGCATACATACAAGCATTTAGTAATGTCTGTGATCCCAGTCCTGTGCTAGTCTCGTCACTTCATGTGTTTACCTTGTATATCAGGCCTGTTGGCCCGTCACTCCCTGCCCAGTGTTCCCCAGTCTCGTTAGTTCCACCCGTGTCTGTGTAATCATGTCTGATGTGCTGCACCTGTCCCTCGTTGTTGTTAGCCTATGGTCTGTCTTCATGCACTGTACGTGTGTATTCAGCCCCAGTATTATCCCCTGTCCTGGGTCGGTTATTGTTGTAAAGGTAAATGTCAATGTGGATGTTACGTTACTGTTACGTTGTACCTGTGTTCCTGTGTTCTTGTCTTTTTGTTTCATTTTGGATTAAATCTGTTTAGTTACATGCATGTCTCGCATTTGGGTCCTTACCTCAATGCAGACGTGACACATTTACCTACACACACACACAACCCACATAAAGGATGTGAAATATAACACATTGTTCTAGATGTATATAGCATACAGTATGTATACTGTAAATAAATCTTGCTGAGAACAGCACAAGAAGGGATATATTACTGTAAATACACTGTGGTTTTGACCTCCGGCTATATTTCTATCATCAAATATTTAGCTGCAAGGTGTACTTAGATAAATTATTTGTCAAATACACTGCACACAGCACAGCAGTATTTGTTAGCATGAAATGCTAACAAGCTTTGCTCGATGCAAACAGTAAAAAGAAAAAAAAGGCAATGTTTTACAGATAAAGTAAGGGGTTTGTGGAAATCCTATTCATAAACATTTGGCTTGTGTGCACAATAAGGTCATATGAGGTCATATCAGCACCAGTAAACAAAATACAACTCCATAATTAACCTCTATGTTGTATTTGGCAGCAAACAGCACGCTCTAGTCTGAACAACTGCTTCAAGATATGTGCTTGTTTACACATCTCTATTGCCCCAGTGTTTGCATTCCACCTCAAAGATGCTGAAGCCGTCACCATCTTGGAAGTGCCTGACTCCCTAGGCCTATAACTCCCTGATATCCACAATAACTGGATACATTTATGGTTTAAAGGTCTAGTCAGCGATTGTATGATTACACACTTTGTAATATTCACCAAACATCTCTCCGCTTAATGTAACCTGTACTTCCACACAGCCCTGGATCCGTAAATAGGAACACATACACATACTGATGAGGTATACACAAATTCACCCCACTTACAGCTGTCAAGGACAGGAAAATTATCTATACTGGCAAAAAAACGTTTTTGTTTTGTTTTGTACCAGGTTGTAAATATATAAATGTCTGCTGTAAAGATGTACAATTTAGCATTGGGTCTATGGGGATTAGTGTCAGCCTCTTCTGTCCAATAGAACTACATGACATTATATAAGCAACACTGTGCCTAAAGTCTGATACATATACAGTTTAAGCTAGAAATGAAGTCTGTAACTATAAGCCTGGTATAATGCTAGTGCAGTGCTTTATTTACTAATTTCAGTTTTATTTGATAATTTATTTTAAGCAGCAGCCCAACTGTATTGCCTATCTAACAGATTCTTGTTGGTAAGTTTATCAACAAATTCCTCTGTATAAGTTTCATGTCCGATTTTGTCATTCAGTTATGTAGTTGGTCGTTGTGCATGTCATTAAGATTGACTCAATTTTGGAGCCGGCCTCAAGTGGCCATTCGATGAACTGCAGATTGTAGCACTTTCACTTCGGAGTGGTATTCATTTTTCAGCACCATTGGTTTGCTGCTTGCCTAAGACAGAAGACGTCGAATAAGCATGCTTCCAGGTAAGCACAGGTCACATTGAGATGAAGCTCACATCACATAATTTTAACAACCAAGAGCAGAAGATGCATTTTCAGGTGCAAAGATCTCCTTGGAGTAGTTTTCCAGTGTTTTCTTCATGCAGATGGATCATGGCTTTCATAAAAGCCTTAACAAATGGAAGGAGTAAATGAAGTGGACAGTGTCTGCCAACCAGAACATCTTGAAGGTGGGGGGTGAGTGGGGAGTTTCACCGGTCCGGGGAAAACAATGACACATGGAACAGTGTCCCGAGGCGTCCAAATACATGGGCAGTGTTGTGCTCAGAGAGGCTGATAGCATGTTAGCCAAACGCCCTAGCAATTCCCTTCCTTCTGGGTATTGAATCAATCTCTGGTTTGTTTCGCCGTCATTTCAACATAAAGATATCAAAACAATAAGACTGATGTGTATTTTGTAAACCCCATCAGATTTTCTGTGATGGAAATAATTATTTTCTAGGTTTCATATCCAGCAGAGATCTTTAAAGAAAGAAAGAAAGATACTCTCCCAGAATAATAGATTTCAGCCTCACACATTTGTTACAGCTGTCCACAAAAGGGTGTGTGTGTGTGTTCGGGGTGGGGGGTGGGGGGGGGAGAGAGAGAAATCTGTCAGAGGAGGAATAGAGCAAGGTGTGAAGTGTACCAAAA
The DNA here is from genome assembly GCA_025399935.1 of Amblyopsis rosae. Lineage (NCBI taxonomy): Eukaryota > Metazoa > Chordata > Actinopteri > Percopsiformes > Amblyopsidae > Amblyopsis > Amblyopsis rosae. The sequence continues at coordinate 10,709 of JAODTR010005884.1, forward strand.
TTGTGTTTTTGTGACTCCGGCTTTGTAACACCACAAACACGATCTAAACACAAAACAGACATTCGCGAGACACCCACCTTGTATTATGACAAATTTTGGTTCTTTACACCAGGCTGGCATAGGTCACACTGTTCTCTACCACTTCCTGATGTAAAGCACTATCAGACCATAACAAAGCTTTGTGGTCCACACACACACACACACACACACTCGCACATACACGCATGCACTGCTGGCCCAGATGTGTTAACAAAGAACAGAGGAGCTTGTATTACAAGACACAGAGGGGGTGTGATGTCATCTTCTGCTCAGGACTCCATTCACTGTATCATCCATCCATCTTCATCCGCTTATCCAGAGTCGGGTCGCGGGGGCAGCAGCTCCAGCAGGGGACCCCAAACCT
>JAODTR010005886.1:0-11110 GCA_025399935.1 Amblyopsis rosae
GAAGTTTGGGGTCCCTTGCTGAAGCTGCTGCCCCCGCGACCCGACTCCGGATAAGCGGATGAAGATGGATGGATGTATATGCAAGATATACAAAATTTGATATTCAAAGAACACAAAAGCATGTTGGTTGGACACCTGCCATGCAAGCATTACATCACATAACTCTACTGGAATACCATCAATGAATGTAGCTAAGACACTTGAGAGCTATTATTCATTGGTGTATTGCGCATTTGCAATGTTTTATTGCCATTTATAATAATAATTTGGGAACTTTACATTTGTGTTTTGGCAAAAACCGCAAATGTGTAGTGGCCTACAATAAATAAATAGGTCAGGTGATACAGGGGGTACAAGGGTAATCCATCAGAAGCTCCTGTCTACACATTGGAAACAAATTGTGAAGGCTAGGATATTGTTGTTGTGTGAGATCTGCACAACTTTTGAATTCCTGTTTATAGAGCCATGTGTAGAAGTACCAGATTCATTTTTCAGCACTCACAGAGAACGGTAAGTTAGCGGATGGTGAGGAGATATTTAACAACTGTTAATCGCTTATTAAACTAATAAAAAGTACAGTATTACAATCTTGGCTTGCATGCGTTTGTTTACAAAGCAAGTCCCAAGCAGGGCCCGATTTCAGAAAGCGGGTTTAGTGAAAACTGTGAAAAATGTTTTCTGTTTCAGAAAGATAACTCAACTACCATGATAACTGACTGTGAACCTAACCTGCTCACTAGCATGTTAAAGCTATACTAAACGTTTAAATTGCTTTTTTCTGAATATGTCCTCATTGTACATCAGTTTGATGGAATGTGTTTTCATCATATTTTAACAAAAAGTATAGGAAAAAAAAATCTAACAATAGGTAAAAGTTTGCTAAAACTGTCTTGTATGTCATACCGACAATTGTATGACATCTCACATCTGACATTTTACATCTGACATTCTCTCTCTAAAAAAAAGGCCTATCCCCCCTGTTTCAATCATCCAACACTAACATAATAAGATACACAAAAAGGTTAACTATTCACACAGTATACTGTTATTTGGAGTGCTAAAGCATGTAGACAAAAAAAAAAAAAGCAAAATAGTGCAAAATTGGAAAACTAAACCCTTAAAAAAAGGGTAAAGGTGACACTGCCATGGTCAATAACACAATTCCTGTACAAACAATAAAATATGTATTATACTCTGATACATATGAACTAAGGACAATATTATAGTGCAAAACAAAAATACGCAATAAATTATAATCAAATCACACTAAAGAAAGGGCACTCTGGGGAAGAAGGTAGGGTTTAGTGCAGTCTACATGTTTAGACTTGCTTTTGAGAGAGATAGAGATGTTTGCTTGCTCCAATGTATACTTAACTTTCCATAAAGCATGTTAGGCTTTTGCAGCGGTTTTCATGCTGCAGCGTAGTATCGGAGCTCCATTGATTATGTCTTTTTATATTTGTCACGCACGCGCTTAACTCGGAGTGAACATACTTCAAGTTGACTACTTAATCAGGATCAGCTGTTCTGAAACTGAAAACTCAGAGTTCAAGGTTAGGTCCCTCTTGAAAATTAGATTTTTCATCTCAATGCGGCATACCTGGTAAAGGTAAAAAGAAATAAAATTGTTTATGTTTGTTAAACTCACTTTCTGAAATATGGCCCAGCTTGACCAAGAAATTGCTTACAATCACTTAGGAACCATCTGAACCTGGATGCTGATGGCCAGGGGTTTCCTACCTACAAACAAACAGTTTTTACTTGTTAGTTCCCAGACTGACAACTACGTAAAGCAAAGTAAATCCTAGACATGTAGACCTAGTAGTTTTAGCACAAAGCTAGCAGTAATTCTATGCCTTCATTTATCTTATGCCTAACTTTCTGAATGTGCTACATTTAGTTGTGCTTTTATAAACACATTGATTTAGTTTCAATAAAATCAGTTTTTACATAACAAACAAGTCCAACTTAGTATGTAGGTGCTTTAAGTGGTTACGATACATGCTCCAATATACTGTAACAAATCATTAGCAGTTACAGGTCTGAAAATGAAATCAGATGGTATCCTTGCCTTTACTAAACGTGAGCGGTTGCCCCTAATTCTCCTGCTCATAAATACTTGTATCCGACACAGGAGGGTGTAACCAAGACTATCAACTAATTACGATTTAGAGTTAGTTGTGTTCATAATGCAAGAATCATCCTCGCCCTAAAACTAAAAAAAGTTTATGAACTACAGTACCCAGCATTACCTAGGTGTGAACCAGACAGACTGATGAATGAAACCATGTCAAATTCATTATCAACACAAATGTAAAACCAAATGCACAGTACAGTACATTGTGATTAGTTCTGTGAAGGAGGATCTCTCTTTTATATTTAGACTTTTTCATGTGTGTACTGTATTGATCCATATAGTATATCATGGTATCTGGATATTTCTTTCAAAAGGATGTAGTCCTTCTGAAGAAAATTATTAAAAATTAAATTTGGAGAATAAATTAACAGGCAAACGTATATACATACACATGTACATACACACATACACACACACATATATATATATATATATATATATATATATATACACACACACATACATCTAATCTAATACGTATCAGGTGAGACTGAACATGTGGCCAGCTAAAGCTTGTTATAGTTCCGTACTGAAACTTTAGAAGCAAAATGCCAGAAATTAAAAGAATGGATTAAGACACCAATAAGCATGTCCTAATAAACAACATACTGTACAATACAATAGTCTAGATTGTATTGTACTGTAACAGCAAGGCTAATCCATGTTTTTATAAAAAGATATATATAATACATATATACACACACACACATATATATATATATACACACATATACATACATACATACACACATATACATACATACACACATATATATATATATATATATACATACACATATGTATATATATATACACATATATGTATATATATATATATACACATATATGTATATATACACATATATGTATATATATATACATATATATATACATACATATATAATATATATATATATATATGTACATATATATATACATATATATATGTAACAGTGGCCAGCAGGTAGCTGTGCAGTGTTAATCCTCACTCGCCTTGTAGGAGGGTCCGCTCTCTGCGTGGGAGATCGGGGTTCGATTCCCCGAGAGGGATGGACGATCTCCGTCACATACATATATATATATGCACAGTATACACTACAATAGTGAGATCAAAATATGTATGGAACTATTAACTTTTGTTAACAAAGTATTTAGCACCTTTTATATCAGCCCACCTTTAGTTGAGCAAATGCTCTGGAAAGTTACTGACAGGTCTTTCTTGTTGCCACGCATAACAATACATTGTTATGGTTTAGCCTTGGGTTTTGCCTGTGAAGACCAAGACAGCATCTGTGCTAGAAAGGACAAACCAGACCATAGAAGTTTTGGGAGAAAAGCAAGCAGTTTTGAAGTGTAAAGAAGCAAGGAAATCAACCATAACCACTGCAAAATCATTGGGTATAGAATGTACAATTTGGAATGTCGTGGAAAGAAAATAAAAAAACACCAGTGAGCAACAGACAAAGGGATGAAGAAGGAAGGAAACATGAGAGCTGTGAATAAATGCCCCAAAACCTCAGTCAGTGACATCCCGAACCAGCTCCAGGGGTAATGTACAGTATTTCCTATTTCAATCACCCATTTGAAAAAGACAGGATCTCAATGTAAAGCCTTACAAACGGTACAAACCACCCATCAGTCATAATAATTGGAAGGTGAGATTACAATTGGCAAAGTAGTAGTTCTAGATGAAATATCAGGAAATACATTATGAAATTCATGTCTGTCTTCATCAATCAATAAATCTTTATTATCCCCAAGGGGAAAGTCTTTAGTGTATAGCAAGCACAAAGGAATTTCCCTACTTCTGATGTGACTAAGTTTCAGCCATATCTGAAAGCGATATTTTACGTTGTAAAAATTACAAAACATTTCTCTCTAGAATTATAAATCTCACGTTTTGTTGGGAGCTGACAAATTAAATCTACAGTAGTAGCTGCTAAGACAGTGCTCATAATAAAGACTGTGATAACTACAGTACCTGTGTATTTTCACTTTATTTGTTGAGCCATACATAGTATCAGATAACAAAATCTTTAGGATATCATCAAGGAGCCTATTGTAATTGTTAAAGAGCAAAGGTTAACCTCGGTAGTATCAGTATTTTGGCAGTGATACTCATTATCAATAAAATGACTAAAATAACAGCACTACAGTTTACTGATCATTCCAGACAGAGAGACATTTCTTTTATCATACAAAATACTGTGGGGACCTAGAAGCATCTAAAGAAAACACATTGTTTGTATACATTCACTTTATTGCAAGGTGTTCCTAAAGCAAGCATACTATTTTTCTTATAATTTGCATAGTTCAAGCAGTTTGTGTATTTTTCCCCAAAGTAACAGCAATATTGATATTATGTTATACTGTCATTGAGACTGAAATTATTATATACATTGACCGATGCCCTACACGTTTGTTTCCATAACATTAGCCATAAATGCTACATCTTTTATCAAACATTGGACACTAATTTTGGCTTTACATTTCTTGAATGCATTGGATGCCAATCAGTTCAAAAAATTTCAATATTTTAATCTTTCAAGACAATAAATAAAATAAAAAATAGATGTACTGTATATGCCAGCAAGAATCATTTCTCCTATACGCTCTTTTGAAAAATCCAAAACATGTTGGGACTGAGTGTAAAAATCTATCATGTCAGCTGAAACCTCATTGTTGTCATCAAATATTCATGCGCCTTAAAAAAATATGTACCGCTTCTTTTGAACGTATTTTTCCCCTTTCTCATAAAACAAGAAAAAATAGAAACATCTCTTCAGACCTATGTTTTGTTTTTGCCATAAACTGCTTACTGCTTGTACAAATTCCACTTTAAAATGAATACATCAGCTGTGAATCAGTTCTGAGTGCACACACAAATAGAAACAACCTTCCCTAACCTGCGGGGCTCATGCAGAGGGAAGCCTAGCAAAATAGTTGGAGAGGTGGGAGCAAATATGGGCCGATAAGAAGACAACAGAGTTTGGGGTGAAGAGGAAGACTGACACAGAGGCCAAAAGAAGTTTAAATGTAAAAGGTACTGACAGCAAAGCAATGCAAAAGCACATTTTCTTTATCAGAAGATTTAGTCAAAACACAGAGGGATGGGTATGGGGCCAAACTCCTCAAGTCTGAGAATATGGCCTGTGGGTATAGGTGCTCTGTACTGGCCATCTGGATGCTCTGTTGTTACAGATTGTGGCCTTCCCTAATGCAAAGATAGTTTATTTAATAAAAATATGTGAATTAACTAAACCACTGGTCACCATAAAGTTATTTGAACAATGTATGTCCCAAGTAAGGTGTACAGTACATGTAGTATGGATAATACAAGGTGAATCATGGATTTTATTTAAAATGTATATTATTTAGAATAAATATAAAGTAAAATAGGTTTGTATGTGAATAATGGACTGATCTGAGATTGTGTTTTTTTTATGGTACCGAGTTGGTGGAGAAATGTTACTGCTTATAGATACAGCCCACTTCACTAGATTACTGTTGAAGCGTCTCCATATGTAAGAAAGCTGGTAACTAATAAGACCATTCATTATGAACAATTAAAATTGACAACACCGTACTCTTACTCTTACAGTATATAGTGTTTATATATATGGCACTGCATGATATTATGAAATGTTCTCATTATGCAAGACAATAATTACTTCCAACATACAAATACTATCGAACAACTGCATTGAAAGTCTGCCGGCTCATCCTCGCGCAGGACTCATCTAGCAGACTGCTTCTAACAGACATTTCTAAGGTCACTTCTATTTTCACTCTTTCCACACACTCTATCGTGCTAAACCAACACATGTTCAACATACTTAACTATGTTGAGGCAATCACTGAAGGGATGTCTGGGTGGTTGTCTTACGTCCAAAAGGGCTTGTTGGTGAATGCTGAAAGGTGTAGATTTGCCAAATTGGGAATGCTGAAGGTTTTGGTGAGAATACAAATTCACATGTACTGTACATGTCTGGAAACATGTGTAGAGCACAAGCACACGTTTTTTCTTTATTTGGGAATGAAGGGAGGGGCAGTATTTGAAGGTTCGGGTGTCACAGTGAGTTCAGAAGGTGAAAACAAAGCCAATTGTTTAACAGCAGACCAACCAGTCACTTCTATTGAATTTGTGGTAAAGAGGTGTAATAATCCCCTACAGGCCTCTAGATCCTACATGTCCACTCCAAACCTCACGTCCAGTCACCTAGTGAAACATTGGTCCCGTGACATTTCCTTCTGTCATTGTACATCATCGTTGTGGCCGTTAAAATCTTAAAATCTTCTTTAGTCAATGTCCTGAGTTCTACAGAATAATTTTGTCCCAGCTTCACGCTGGGAATATATCGAGGAGCGGCCACCCATTCATCTCCTGTTTTTTGCCAGTGCTGCCATTGAGACTGCCGTGAGCGTTGTGTGATGGCGAGTGAACACAAAGAAGAGACTTCCCGCCTCCGTACATCGTGAAAGTGGGAGTTGGGAGAAGTTTCGGTTTTTGGCCCTTAACGGGTTTTTGTACATCGTGCCGACAACTTCAATGGAACCTCTGATTTCCTGTGCCCTTCATACCAATCTGAGTGATTTAACAATACGATCCTTTTGGGGATATTGTTGCGGGTGAGTTGTCTGGTAAATTCCTCAGAAAGACGCTCCATCGAACTTTACAGCAGCCAGTGCTTGAGCTAAAAAAAAAAGAAAAATAGTTGGGGAAGGGCAGGAAGGGGCAGGAAGAGATAGAAAGGGAGACAATTGAGTGTTAACAAGTCTGAATGCCGCCACAAACAATACTTTTATAATGCTAACTGAATAGAAAACCAATCCGTGGCAGAATAGAAAACCAATCTTTGGCAGAGTCATTTGATAAAAAGGTTTTACTATAATGATTATGGATTTTATTTATAACCAGTTCTCAAACCTACAGGATTTGGGGTGTGCTGTCTCAAAACATAGCCTGCAATCAACATGAATTATTTTAACGTTGGAATGCTTGTCAATAGTGCATTGCATATTGGCAAAGAAATGTCATAGGGTGTCGTGACTTAAAATGAACTACTTGCAAACATCAATTTTCTTTTGGAATGGGATTGGATGAAACATATTTGAAAACATTTCAAACGTCTCATTCTGTTCCATTGGCTACTGCATTTAATTAAAGTTGTCTTCTTCTGGAAAGGTCATACCCATAAATGATATGAGTTGCTGGGTGCTTCCATGTATTCCCGCCAAAAAAACTAAATAGAGAGCAAAAGTCTGGGGCGAGCTCGTTTTTGCCAAACACACAGGATGCATCAAAGTCTGGTGTTTTAGCCTGAATACACAATTGCACTATATTCTACGCAATTCTAGATGGGAGAACAAAATAAAGGCCAAATACAACAGATGTATACACAATAGTTACACACAAACGTTATATTTATACACAAACATTAAATTCCCAAATACAATAACACAATTACACAGCAGAGAACAAAGAACACAATAAGAACTAAATGTTCTGGACCCTCAATACAAGTGCTTTCCTCTTTCTGATACAGCACTTTTACATTTTGCAGCTGATGTTCTAAAAAGTGGTCTTTCCAAATATAAACATACGGTATTGCAGCATGGCATATGTAATGTTAACATGACAGCTTAAACTCGTCTGTTTATTGATTCAAGGCTGTGTAGAGGGTACAGCCTTCCTGGTACAGTAATTGCGTGTTCTGGAGATAATTATACAGTGGCTGGGTAACACTGTCAGTGGTGGGCTATTAATAAATAAATACATTAAAAAAAGCGCAAAGAATCAGCGTGACATAGTATTGTAAGGATGTGGACGCTGCAGGACAGGGGGAAGAGCTGTGATTGGCAGTGTGGTGGGCGAGACACTCACCTCAACAGGTTCACACCTTCATGATGTGGGCGGAGTTGGGAAAGTCAGCAGAGGAGGGGGGAGGGGCCAGGCTTGTCGGGGAGGAGGGGGGGCTGGGGGCACATTGGGCTGGAATGGAATGAAGGGAGGGAGGGAGGGAAGAGTGTGAACACAAAGGGAAACACAAAGCTATACAGCTGCGAGCAGGGAAAACAGGCGAGTGCAGAGATCTTAAGAAATGTGCCACAGGAAAAAGAAAAAGGGTTTCAAACCATTCAAAACTAAGATTTACTGGGTAACCAGAGGCAAGGGTCATAGCACAGGTTGTTGCACAAGAATGTAGAAGCAATGTGGATTTTTTAGGTATGTCCGGACTGTCCCAGAGGGACACAATCCACCTGTCTCCATAATTCAAGAAAGATACAATTACTAAACTGTGGATAAACTAAAGATATATGCATAGTGACGCCAGGGAAAACATTAGTTCTGGTGTAAATTGAAATAATTTTGAGCAAATTGTATTCTCTGGAGAACGCTGATGAATCCACTCAAGGCCTATGACCATCTTTGTGCCATTTTACACATTGTATCTTTGGTGTTTTTCAAAAGCCAATGAATAAACAAGCTCTTGTTGGTTGCTGGATGGTGCACTGTAGGCTGTCTCAAGCTACACATAGGTTGTTAATAAACTGCTATATTTTCCTCAATTTACTGGTAGTATGTAGTATGCATTATAGAATGCACTATAATACAGTAAAAACTAAAATGTTATTAATAATATAATATTAAGGGGGTACATGAGAATTATAATGAATAAAAGTGTCTTATTTATCATATTTTCTATTTAGGATTAGTATTAATTACTCATTTTATATGATCAAATCCGATATTTATGTTTTTTTTTCTCGTCTGGGATACTTGAACGGGGATACAGTCAAAAAAGTTGACTCAAAAACATTTACTACTTGTACTAGGTAGTACTAAATTAGTACTAATGTACTAATTTATTATCCATACATACATACATACATACATATATATATAGTATTAAGTATTTAAAGAGAAAGATGTGGCAATTTCAACATGCTAAAGGAATGAATGCATTAATATTGGACAACGACGCATGAAGACATAGGGGAGGAGCTGGTTAAGGTGGTGTTGTTTGTTTCCATGTAAAATATTTGGCAATGCTGCAATGTGATTAGGACTAAATAAATTGACTTGACTTGACTTCAATGAGTTGTAAACACAGAAATGCACAGTGAACCACCAGTGGTTCTGACCAATCAGCACTGTACTAGCAGCTACAGGCATAGTTTAGGTGTGACGTTAACTGACAGTGATAGACAATCACCGTCTGCCAAGTATGAAAATTCTCGGCCTTTTCTATACAGTTTTCCCAGAAGGCTTCCCAGATAGCACTGTGTAAGAAACCATGTGGGGCGAGAGCTTATGAAATGTCCCCTTTTAGTTCAAATGATAAATCAAAGCTATACTGAAAGCAATACAATATCTTCCATTGAGCCAGTCCTGCCTGACTCAACAAGGGACAAAGGACCACTAAGCGCTTCCTCGGGGGGTAAAGATGAACGGTGACCTATGGTGCTGAGGTAGTGGAGGAGGCGGCTTGGTGTGCGTCACATGCATAGGGGCGGGGGTGGCACGGGGGGTTGGGGCGGGAGTGTGGTGGCTTCTGCGGTGGAGGAGGGGTCCTCACCGGACAGCATGCGGCTGCGGCGGGAGGCCTCGGCTGCCAGGGCGCAGGAGATCTCGATGCGCTTCTCCTGTTCGTGGAGCTGCTGCTCCGAGCTGGCCTGGGCGCCCCCCTCTATAGGGCCGTCCAACAACGGCACCACGTTCTGCAGGCTAACACCAGGTGGGACGGACAATAAAAGGCATTCATGACAAATGAGTCTCTGGAGTCCCTCTAGCCTCTTTATATGTAGTAACGTTGTGCTATCAACTGTGAGATGGCCACTATGGACTATTGTTGGGCCTATACTAGCTTGATCTGGCCTACCATACTGTACATATGCAATTGACCTGTACGTCAAATTCACATTTAGTTTCAGTCAAGGCAAGATGTGGGCTACATAGAAAACATGAACGTGCATTGACTAAAAACTATGATGAGGGCTACATTTGTAAATAATATGCAATTTTTTAGTAAATTAACTTCAATTAAATGTAAGGTTAATTGAAGTCAGATTCTCCACTGTGAGGTAGGGTGACAGTACTGTAAATAACCTGCACATGACAATTCTTTGGATAAGATTTCTATATTGTCAAAATATTTATTAATATTTATTAATTTATAATATTATTTTGCTTATTTTTCTTTCAAAAAATGTATAAAATGTTTTTTTTGTTCTATTAGAGATCTATGCTATTCTTCCAGGGATACACTGTCCATTGCCATACATTTGGTTAAATTGGCAGAGTAAACTGTTTGAAATATACTTTGACTTGGCAATCAGGGTCTTGATCCTCTCCACTTTCTTTTGCTTTTCCTTCTGTTCTTCAGGGCTCAGGGGAATTGTGTCCTCTGTGTCCACGTAGCGCTCTGGGATAACAACCTTGTTGGGGGCCATTAGCTAAAACGCACAAACACAAAAAGAATAAGCATTCACAACCACACAGGCTCATGCATGCATTAACACAAAGGTTGTAGACTGTTTCAAGGTCACAAGAATGTATTGTGTTATAACACAATACATTCTGTATATAAACTCAGCAAAAAAAGAAACGTCCCTTTTTCAGGACTATGTATTTCAAAAATAATGTAGTAAAAATCCAAATAACTTTACAGATCTTTATTGTAAAGGGTTTAAACAATGTTTTTCATGCATGTTCAATTAACCATAATCAATTAATTAACATGCACCAGGGCAATAAATTGCCATGTCCGCACTGTGAGACGCCTAAGACAGCGGTACAGGTATACATGAAGGACAGCTGACCATCCACGCAGTGGAAGACCGCGTGCAACATCTGCACAGGATCGGTACATCCGAATATCACACCTGCGGGACGGGTACAGGATGGCCACAACAACTGCCCGGGTCACACCAGGAACACACAATCCCTCCATCAGTGCTCAGACTGTCCGC
>JAODTR010005887.1:0-11109 GCA_025399935.1 Amblyopsis rosae
CACGGTTCTAGGGGTTGCCATTGACTTCAATGACAGAATAATAATAAGAAAACGTACAATAACAATAAGGGCTTCGCTCCTTCGTGGCTAGGGCCTTAAATATACAAAATCACATCAAACTGTCTCAGAATAATATAATAAGATCATGTTTAATCTTTTTAATCTTTTGGTATAGTAAAAATACTCTGGCTGGGCATGTAGATGAGATCTGCCTCGCCTAAATTTAGGTCTCTGCTGGAGATCAAAAGGGAAGGAGCCAAAGTATGTTTTGCCTTAGGCAGCTAGGCTCTTCATGTCACACTAACACTGTCATGCAAATGCTCCTAATGCTTCACTACTGTCACTCTGTTGCAGGGCCACTCAAACAGTGTTATAAATATATATGTTCGTGCCTAGTGTGTCTAACTGTAAACCACTGTTGGTTTCTGCCCTTTCTACGGTTGCTCGTGTCCCTACCATCACAAACTGTCTTAAATAGCTCAACAGCAGCGGTTTTCAAACTGTGGGTCGGGACCCACAGGTGGGTCACTGAGTGGAAGTGAGTGGGTCGCGCAAATTGAAAGCGGCCATTGAATGAATGAAGAAAATCAATGAAAGGCTTCCGCACTTTACTATCGTATTGTTCCCCTCATTGGTCATGAGTATGGTTATGGCAAAATAGCCTTGTTACTGATTGGATGAAATCATATTTAGCCACGTGCACACAGGTAGCATTAGCTTAAATGGATAGGGTTTTGAACATGATGTTACTGGTACTTGGTGTTTGGTGGGTTCCTAAATAGATTAGTCCTCTCTAGGTGGGTCCTGGCACAAAACCTTTGGGAACCCCAGTACATTATTCTGCGCTTCTACATACTGATACACTGCTGTATGAGAGAATGTTGTTTGGAAAGGGACATTTCAAACATCATTATATCATTAAGATGAAAAGGCTTTAAGAAACCAATCATGACATATGACATGACGACTCACTCAGTCAATTGCAAGACAGTTAATTAATGGCAAATTAAGCTAATGGGACACTTGTAAAACCAAACTGCTGGCTTCAAATCATCTCTTCCGCCACAGCTATGAATTATTTTAATATAATGACCCCCAGCTGTTGCGTGGAGATGGATCACTACAGTCCTTGTGTGAACTTGAGACACACCATTAAGGTCAATTTTAATGGGGGTATTTGCAGTAAAATCTGCGAAGTACATGCTCAGCAAATGTGCATGCTAATTAGTTTCATTCAATGAAATCATGGACGTTATAATATATCACATGATAGGCAAATATCAGTACACAATCTTTACTGTAATGTCTTTAAATTTATATCTCTAATAAGAAGCTAATGTTATCTCTTGATATTGCTACAGAGAGTGTGAAGCAGTGTCTCTAACCTCAGTATAATGTAGAAGTATAGTGTAGGCCCTTGCAGTGTTCTGGTGTAAGAATGCTCTCTAAACCCAGTTTTTAACTATAAAAAAGCAGCATGAAAAGCTTGCCTTCCGACAGCAAGCATGAGGCTGGAGATCGTGCGTTTGACGCTACTAGGTCTGATTGAGTCGGTGGCCATCACATTGCTTTTCCCAAGCAATACTTGGTACCATGCTAATTCCATAGACATATATAATGTGCAAACATGCATACTAAATATTGTAACCCCAGAATATTTGACTTTGCTATACAATATACAGTACCTCCTGTTGACATTGTGTTTGCGGTAGGTACGTCCAAAGCGTGTTCGTGAAAACCACGGGGTATACTGAAGACCATGTTTGGTCTTATAGTGTGAAGGTGTCATGGAAACACTCGTCTCGAACTGCACCACTCATCAAAGCAGTCTCCCGGGATACTGCGCTGTGAGTGACAGCTTGATACCTCTCATTTCACCCTCTGTTCCTTCTCGCCCTCCTTTGGATTCTGTGTATTTTCTGCCGAGTGATTATTTGAGTTTCAATGAATCAAACTGCTCTATGTATACAGTACATCACATTCCGTGATGTAGCCTAATCTCCAACCTTTTGCATTCTGCATTAGCACAGCTGTGTACTTGGGGGGGAACGTGTGTGTGTGTGTTAGGAGCAACAGCCTCTGTAGAATCAAACTGAGAAAGCAAGACTCAGCTGACAGCTTAGGAGCTGCAGTATAAAAGAAGCATTGAGGCTGCAAGAACATGTTAATTATACCTTTCTGAACACTTAGATCCTTCTCGTACCCACTTCAAGCCACCCAGTTTCTATGGCCTATATAATCACATGCAACTATATACTTAATCACATGTAACTATATACTTTATCAAACATTCCTCCTTTTCCCTTTTTCAATAAGGCAGCAAAAGTAGTATAGCAATAGTAGTAGTAGTAGTAGTGTTTGTTTGTTGGAGGTAGGAACAGGGGCCCTTTCACTCTAATGTTATACCAAGCTATTGACTCTTAGATTGCACTCTACTGTATATCATGTCAGGAACATCATGTCAGGAACACTAGACAATATATTTTTCCATATTTCACCTTGCTCAACACTCACAACATTCACCATTCATCAAAATCTAACACAGTCAATTATTATCAATGTTGAGATGTGACCAAGTTTGATTAAATAAACAGGGTCATAGTTGAAACTAATCACACAGCCTTACTGCAGGAATACCAGAATGTAATTTTTCAAGATAAAACTGCACAGTCTGTCTACTTTTTGATATAGCCTATAGGTTTACTAATTAGACATACATATAACCTGGGTTGTGCACAAAAAATACTGGACAAACTGTGTCCCATATTGACTCATTAAGGGAGGGTGCGTATTATTTCTCAATACAGGACAGATGGCAACACTTACTAGACAGGCTCCTTACTGGAACTCTATTAAGTCATCCTAACATCTCTACTGTGACTCTGCTGCAGGGCTCTGCTGCTGTGACCCTATAGTGCGTTTGCTTTGGCTCCTACTGTTACGCTACTGGGTCAACTGTGGCTGTACTCTCAGCCCGTTGAGTGGCTCAACCCTCTTACAGTATCAACTTGAAACGTATAATATAGATGTCAGTCTTCTGAGGTTGAGTCTAAATGCTCAACATGTACCTTACTGTCTTTGAGAGCCAAACGTCTGTGTCCACAACCTCTATCTCTTTACATATATCTCTTATTCTGTCTACCTTTACACATGATTTCTTCCTGCATTCTCTCTACATTTCGGCCATTTTATCTCCTATACTCATGCCCTGCTCAAGATTGCTCAAGTATGCTTCTATCTTTCCCTATATTTGATTCATTGTTCATTAAAATACACTTACGGCATATTAAAACATATAGTCACATAGATGAATCAACAACATTATCTACAGATTGATCATGCTATTGGTATAATTAAAAGCAGCCTAAGGACATTGTATTTGTACTTTATTTTAATCCATCCGTTCTCATCCGCTTATTCATAGTCGGGTTGCGGGGGCAGCAGCAGCTCCAGCAAGGGAAGCAAGCAAGCGTCTTTTTCCCAAGCTATATTAATCAGCTCTGACTGGGGGATCCTGAGGCATTCCCAGTAAAGAGCTCGTCTGTTGTTCCAAGACCAGGAAGGAAACCGCATTGTTCTTCTTCAGTCTGAGGTTCGACTATTGGCCGAACCCTCCTTTCCAGCACCTTAGAGTAGACTGTACCAGGGAGGCTGAGAAGTGTGACTTAATTTGAAAGCAAAACATTTTTATTTATTTGTTTGTTTGAAAATGTACTTTGATAGAAGTATTACTCCAATATTCCTGCCTGCCACTATGAATTGACGTGGATTGTTTTG
This sequence comes from Amblyopsis rosae, assembly GCA_025399935.1. NCBI lineage: Eukaryota > Metazoa > Chordata > Actinopteri > Percopsiformes > Amblyopsidae > Amblyopsis > Amblyopsis rosae. The sequence goes on from JAODTR010005887.1 coordinate 3,778, forward strand.
GGCCGGGGAAGGGGTGGGGTTAGGGTGTAATGTCTGCAAAAGACTCTTTGTGGTCGTTATAAACACAGTAACATCAAAGTTAGATACTTATTTTCTGCTTGTGGCTTTCGGTGAAACATCCCGTGACATGTTTTTCTGTGATAATGGCTTGGCTTGAAGCCGGAACTTCAATAATATTGTTAGCCACTGGCCCATATACTGTATGAGAATAAATATGCAGCGTACTGTAATACATCTTCGTCTTCATGGTGGTCCTATGACTCATTCTTGCATTAAACCATCTATTGATACATTATTTTGTCCTCTTTATATAATATTGTTTGTGAGGAGAGATACTCTGTCTTTGTCAATAAAGCAAGACTGTTCACTTGTGTTGTCTATAATTATATAGGGCTATAGATTTATATCTTTAGGTAATACATGTCAGGTGCAGACTGCACCATACAACAATACCCTAGCTTCGCAATGTGTTGGGTGGCGCTTCTGAGGGAGCACCTTATGGCATTGAAGGGAGAGGTTTTGATCAAGCTACAGTATCAACATGCTTTCTCTAGAATGAGTGACTACCCTTTAATGCAAATTTTACAGATGACAAAAATAACAACAATTTACAGCAGACCATTTTATTATCTAAAAATCTAATTATTTGATTTCAAAGGACCACACACGTCAAAGAGCACAACGACACACACAGAGGACTTGGTCATTTATCAAGCATCTGCTTTTGTCTGCTGTGTAACATCTTGTGTATTTACCCACAGGGTGGGAAAAAAACATTGATGTTTCCAGAAAGCCCAAGGTTTATTTGCTCGACACTATTTACTAACTTGCTCTGCATGGCTGACCAGACAGCGAGCTCTTTGTATTCTGTATTGTATTTCCAGTGTCATGCAAGTTACCAGAACTGTGTTCAATCCTCTGATCCAAACAGGCTCCCTGTACAGCATACAGGGCCACAATGCAAGTCCTATGGGAGTGACATTTCATGTGCCTATTACAGTAGTTGTTCAATTTCATATTTTGTGAAAGAAAGCAACCAGCGGCTGTTGAAGCAGTTTGAGCCTATAACACACCGTATAACTCACAAAGGACAAGATAGACTGCAACCAAGAAGTACCACCTCTGAAGTGGACTGGCATTGTGTTTGCAGTCATTGCTCAGTAATAACGTAGCCTCATGTAACCGGACCCAGTATTTCCTCTGTGAATAGGGTCTGGACACGCTCCGTTGGTATCCAGACCCAGTGGAGCATTCCAATGGGTGAGGACCTCGGATACATTTTGACACTATTAGAGCAGCATTTAACCACTCGCCGTTGCTACGGTATCGCTTCATTGCAGCTGAATAAGTCCAGTGACAAAAATATGTCAGCAGATGCTCCTTTCACACACAATTCTCTCATTAGTGAGCAAATGTAATGGGGAAAATGATCAAATATTTTTTTCAAGGGGTTCTGGGGTGTTGTTGATGTGTTTGGAGAGAAGGGGTGTGGGGCAGAGTTAATGGAATATTTAGGGGAGAATGGGGGGATGGTAGAGGGGGCTCTAACTGTTTAGCATTCAGGACGTCTACAAGGCACAATGGAATGTTGCATGTTGCTCTGCTCTCAGGCTCCCTGACACGCTCTCCCACTTTACAGGGCGGTCGACATCCCCGTGCCTTCGACCTCAGTGATGTCCTTAAGCCAAAGAGCCAACAGTCTAAATTATAAGACGGAGAGCTGGTGATACAGTATGACGAGTGGGCATTAAGGTCAAGGCCTATACAGCACAGACTCTTTCAGAAGAGCAAAACATGTTTTATATTCACTAAGAATGACATGGGATTTCTGAGGTGTAAGGTTTGTTTTTAGGCTTAAAATGCTGGTACACTGTTTTGCACTAAAATAGTACAAAACAATACTGGTACTACACTGACTACACTGAGCTATATTCCTGAAAACACAAACAGAAAGTATGAATTCATTGTTGTTTTCTAGAAGTATGATGGGAAGGAGATTGTCAAATGGTCTGGGTGTGATAATCCCATTGCTGCTCTTCAGAGAGATAGATGCCCTACCCTTATCTGTTCCCACGACTTGTTAAAAATCACGTGCTTTACCTTTCTTAATTCTAATGCATAACCATCTACTGTACTGTATACATTTGGCCACAAGGGGTAGGGTTAAGCTTACCAAAGGTCTACATAGACCAGTTAAAGTACAGGATGAATGGTTATATAGGCCTATGGTCAATAGTGTGTCTCAGTTTCACATTTCTGAAATAACTGCTTAATTACTGTAATTATTGGAATTAAAATGTTATTTCTGCTCAGGTATTATACATTACTGTAGAAGTATACAACACGTTATACGCTGTAATATGAAAGAGATTCTCAGTTACAAAGATAGCATATTCTTTTTACCTATTATACTGAAAATATGCTGTATTATATGTTTTTGCTGTACGCTTTATATTCAAGTATAGTTGGCTCTGAATGACAGAAGCTGTCGTCTCTGTTTTGTTCTTGTGTGGAGGCAGACGAGACTATCGGTTTGACGTTAGACACTTCAATGAAAGAGGAAAAGAAAATCAAGGTGCTTGTGACAAGGCCACACGATGAAACCACTCTCATCACAACTGAACATTGATCTGCTTTATGGGCTGACAAAATGGAGCTATTCCCCGGAGTCTGACAGGGACAGAAAACCAATCACTCTGGGCTCCCTCCACACTTTTCTCTCCAGTAATCCCTGATGTCGCTGTCCGGATCACTATTAGCCTCAGACTGGTTTTTGCAGGACCAGATTCAGATGCTTACCATATGCGGGCTGATCTCTCACAACTGGCATATTCTTATGATGATCATAGGGTATAATAACTTGCCAAACACAGTTAATACCCAATTAACCTAATTGGTGAACCAGAAGCTGCCACTCTTATTAATGCACACAATTAGAGGTTATTAATGCACACAATTAGAGGACAATATTACAAGGCTTTGCCTCAATAGATGGCAAGTTACTCCTAAAAAAAGACTTTGCATATTCAAGATGACAAGTGAATAGCTGTTATGAGTATACAGAGAACTCTTTGTGGACACCCCTTGTTCTGAGACAAATCTGTTGGGCTCGAATGTAATAATGCACATATTTTATGTTCAATCATGTCATCTTCCTGTAAGCACGGATCTCAGATACATCTGTTTGTATTTAACCCTGTGGCTTAGATAAAATTTGGTTTGCTCTGAAAACTACCTTGTCTTTCTATATCACAGTTAAGGTTTGTATAGCTTCTTCTGAACCTAGTTTGTAAACAAACAACAATGGATTTTGAGAAGTAAGTCTTCCGCAAGCAATAACTTTTATTGACAATAATCATCATCACCCAAATATTTACTGCTGAACAAAAACCTCTTCCTGTGTTTCTCCAATTGTCTGGTTCTCCATGAAAGTGTGTGTGTGTGCGTGTGTGTGTGTGTGTGTGTGTGTGTGTGTGTGTGTGGATGTGTGTGTGTGTGTTTGTGAGAGAGAATAAGATAGAGATGTTAAAAGAAGAGCGAGGAGAGGAAATTGTCCTCGTGTTGGAAAAAAAGATGCTGTATTTAGGTGACTTCACTCAAAGGGCTATAATACAGTTAAATAAAATGAGTAAGGTGTTGGGACGTCTTTTCAAAATTTTTTGTAGACCAGAACGACCCAGTGTTCCATGCAAGTCAATGGGGATTTCACCACAATATTGCCCATATTTTATCTCTGGGGTGTTTATGGATATTTTCAGTATATAAAATTAATTCCCAAGTACATACGATCAATCTGAGGCCAGAACTGTATTTCTGCAGCAAACTGTTTAAGGTAAATTGACTTTGTTTCAGGCCATGGATGGTACAGTAGATTTAGCTGTCTGTGCCCTGCTTACGTCAGCCTCCACAGCAAAACGCTGTTGGTGGTACGTCGTCTACTTATGAAAACTGCAGCCGTCCATTTTGGCTTCGTTGAAATTACAACGCTCTATCTTTCTATAATCATAAAACCTTTGATTGAACCTTTAGCACGGTTGGCTTCATTGTGTCTTGGCAAAGATTTGACATGTCTTTCACAGGTCGTTTTACAAGTCAAGGAACGCTAAAGTAGGGATGGAACGCCATTATTATATTTGGATGATGGTAGGGTGATCACTGTCTAATATGTCATTCTCAAACCTCCCATATAGGTGTTTAGGGTGGACTGAAGGCCGTGTGATTCACATCACCACATCATAATACTCATCATTCAGTGACCCTATTCATGCTATGTTGATGGCACTGTCATCATACAGACCAGTCCCATCATGATAGGAATGTCTCAGAATAACTCTGATGATGATTTGCAGTGACCCAACCCTCTCTAAGGGGTCAAGTGGATCCAGAGTATATCAAGAATAAAGTCAAGTGTGACTCATCAAACCATATTTATTTTTCTAAAAGAAAAGGGAGGGTAGAATTTATGTTTTCTTTACTAATGTCTTCCCAATGGATCTAAATGTAGACTTTAGTCTGTTCTTCAATTTCTACTTTCTATCAAAACACAAGGCAGAGTCAATATTCTCGAGAACGCTTGCTAACTTCGAGCTCAAATCAAAATAACAACCCTTAGCAGCGCTGACTCACACATTGAAAAGCATTGTGAAGCAAAGCGTAGTACTCTGGTAGTACTACGGCTTTGTTGTTGTGAACGGTGTTCGCCACTTAGTTTTTGTTCCTATTTACAGTGTGTACGAGTATCAGATAATTTTTTTGGCACACACAAAGAACGTTCAGATAGCGAAATGACAGGAGGTATTTGTTGAATTTGACAAACCGTGTATTATCTTACAAATAGATTTAGATGTCTCCCTGCTCCAACACACCTGATTCTAATGGATAGGTCGTTAGAAGATAATATAACAACCCACTCATTAGAATCAGGTGTGCTGGAGCAGGGAGACATCTAATGCCGGGTTCAGACTACACGACTTTCAAAGTCGTTAGATCAATGTGCAGCCCACTCCACACGACTGTCTCTCTGTGCACCCCCGGGGGCTCCCGTGTTGAAGAGGTTGAAGTACACATAGGATCAACCTCCGCTCATTTATGCCGGGTTCTTTTAATTTGTGACTAATCTGTATGTCATCATACTTCATAGAATGTTATATTGCTATATCTCTCCCTTGCTATGGGTAGGTATGCGTTCAGCTGACGACATATTTGCTTTTCAATAGGTACTTAGCTGTGTAATTAGCAGGCCATAATCAAAGTGTTATCCACATTTATGCTCAATTAGTGCCCTTGTTAGAAATGATCTTTTGCTTAAAGTTTGGTTGACATGGTTGGTATGTTTGCTTATATATAGTTGACATGTATCATTTAACCTCACTATAAGGTCAGACTTCCATATTATTTCATGCAAAATTTAAGTCATGACCACACCCCTGGTTCCACCCCCCTCCCCCCCCCCAAATTAGCCCTTGTGTATTAAGTCTGTGTTCCTTTGTGTAAATTGTTAGTTCATCGAGTGTTTTTGCTTGTTACACATTCCAAGGCCTGCATGCTTGGCTGCCTGTCTGTTCACCTGCCTGCTCAGCCATTACAAGCCTCTATTCTGTTACAATACCGATCTGACTGTAGTTCTACCAAAGTCCTTCTAGTGTTTCTGGTTCTACTGTGCAATAGCTGTTTGTTGAGGCCTACTATCATAAGGCATTGTGTGCTGCTCCTCCACTGCAACTCTGATTAAAGCCCTTCTTGGTATCCATTATGTACTTGCTGTATATTCTCTATAGTGTACTTTGTATATTTCATTTAATTGTATTTGCCATTATAGACCTATTTTTTTATTTTTTTATTATCAATTGTGTATGGGTTTTCGTGTGCTAACCTGTCAAATTCAAATCAGTTTGAACTGACCCAGTGTCTGAAACACAATTAGACTACTACTATTTCACTGAACTATTACAATGCCATTTGTAATATATAATAATGTTTTAATACAATGAAATTACCAAATTTTTAGATCACACAACAATCCTAAACTGTGTGGGGTATGTTCATTGATTATAAAGCTTGTTTCTTTCCCAGAGCTTTGCTGCAATAACGTGTCTGTGAGAGAGATAACATTTATCAAGAAGAGACCTAAATAGGAAGTTGCAATTAAGTGAAAAGAAGGCCCTTCCATGCCTGCTTATTGTTTCTCTTTATGCACTCTTAGCATGCAAAATATAGCTCACTTAAAACATGTTCAACATTTCCACCCATATAATTCAAACAATATTACAACTGCAAAAACTAATTCAGAACCTGTTCCATTTATTCATACATAAATGATTCCTGTTACAAAGAAAATGTCTGAGTAACACATTTGAAATGTCTGCATCATCACATTTGTCCTTTTATAGGAAATATTACTAAAGTAGCCCTCCAACTAGGTTCGCAGGTCTGCAGGTGAAGTAATTATTTGTATTTTACTTGTATTTGTATTTTATTGCTGTGCCTGCAGCTCAGAATTCATTTGCCAACATTAGACTGCCTTACAGTTTTTATTTTTATTTTTTTTACTATTGCTAATGCTAAAATCCTTTTGTCCAATCAGTCACATTTAAAAAAAACTCTAAACACAATTAGCACAACATGAGTGTTGTGGACCATTAACACGATTCATGTTGTTTTCACAGAATATGCAATTATATACTATTTATCAAAAATGCTTGCAGCTTACCCAATATCAAAATAATGGATCTTTCTTGTCTATTAAAAAATGCTTGCACGCAGCATGCCAAAAATGTAATCCTAATATTCAAAGCCTCAAAGCAACCTTCTGCAACAGCAGCAGCTCATAAGCTTCATTGAAACACGTGACAAGCATTTTCGAATGAACAGATCACTGAAACGTTGAGCAGTAACTGATTATAGACAATGTAGCTGGCAAAACACATATGTGGGACAAGGTCCAGAGAGGAGCAAATAACACAATGTGTGCTTCAACCTGGAGTGCTGGTTTAGTGAAATGTCACATTGGTCTCTACCTTCTTTTGTTTTCTAGTGACCTCCACCTCCCCTAGTGCAAGAAGCAGAAAGGGAGGAACATGTGGGAGGAAACCAGTTAAAAAAAAATATTTGTGATTGCATGGAACAATGTTGCATTCCACCATTCACATGCAATCAAACTGGTTTGCAACCCATCCAAGAATGATGTCCTTGTCCTCCCCCCCGACTCGCTTTTCCTCAACCCCATGGAGGAGTTTTTTATTCTGCTTGGAGGTGGAAATTGTATGATCATCAGCCAAATATCCCTCTTCATTTAGAACCAAATGCCATGTTGGCTTTTTGGTTAACCACTGG